>JBCFXI010000190.1:27337-247295 GCA_038496175.1 Ampulex compressa | reverse complement strand
ATATATTTAAAAGTTGTTTGATATATTACATAAAAAGTTGTTAGCGATCTTTCTTCGGGATAAACTTCCTTTTATTAATTCGCGAAGAGTTTATATATATTTCTCATTGATCTCTTCCTCTTACTTTTATTTAATATAATTTCCTTAAATTCTCGTAATAATTGTGATAATAAAACGTTTGTATTCGATACGCAATTTATTTGCAATGCGAAAAAGAGCTCGCATTTTAAGAAACTGTACTCGTGGATTTTCGCTTCAAAGCTCCAGATCTCCTGTTTCGTCGGTTACGAGTTAGGAGCTTTTCCACCCTCTGGTTACGACGTGACAACGAGCAGCGTCCGGTGTACTTCAGCGATAATTGCACCGCAATATGCGCACGCATTTCGTGGAATTTGCTTCACAGGCTGTCGTTAATTGCAACCTTATTGTTCGTGCGATACGTGTCGATGGATGTTACAGTCGCAGGATTGACCCAATATCCCTCGTAAATCCTTAAAAGGACTGTTACAGAGATGGACCATTGATGGATTTTGAATTGATACGTTATGGATAAGTTTCCGTAACAGGAAACTAATAATTCTGCTTAATTTTATTTTTAATGTCAATATGCGAATGATTCGTAAAGGTCATGAAATTTTTCGGTCTTTCTTACAATTAACACGGATATCTTTAGTCACTTGTTATTGCAAGATATGTTATCATAATATTTAAATACCTTTTGTACATTGGAATTTATTTATAAACATATGTAATGCTTAAAAGACATACTTCTACAACGGATATAATCCAATGAATTATGGACCAATCATTAATATCGTTCTACATATTTTTGTAAGTTTATACTTTGTATATTTTATAAAGTAGCAATAAGCGTGGTCTGGAAAGGGTTATGATGACATTGAATCATTTGAGAAACGAGTAGGAAACTTTGCATTCAATGAATAATAATGAGGGGGTAGAATCAACAATAACCCACGACTTGATGATTTAATAATTACATTGCATTGTATGTATAGGTGGATGTAATCTGTTCTGTAAGTCATAGTTAATTACGGTGCTATTGACATGATTTATCACGTGCTTTTCCAGCTGGAATTACGATTAAGTGTTAGCTCGTGAAAATGGGTTTTAGGGGAGGTTATGGAGTTCTATGTCGTGCTGACCTTTTTCAAAACATGTCATCCCTCTTTCACAGGTATGCATATGGATTACGGTATGGGAAACCCTCGTTAATTTGGTCTAATACGGGCCGAGCCTGTTCGTAATTAATGAGAAACCCCAATTATAGTGCGTAATTATGTATTTTCATGTAACAATTTATCGAAACGAGTAAATTTGCTTTTAATTCGACCATGCTTTCCAATATTTGCCGTCCGCTATATTATAATAATTCACTTATTAAACTTCATTTGCGTAAAAGATTGTTAAATATCATGACGTTTGCCCGCGAAACTAAGCGAATTATACTATATATCCTCTGAATATTCGAGAAGGGTAAAATTATAATGTATTATACGAAAAACACATAATCGGAATTGAAAACGATAAAACATAATTAGATTTCTACATGAAAGATTAAATTATCGACAAAAGCTCATTTTAAGTACCATTTAATTTCACTTAAAGTCCGTGCATTTTAAAAGTACATCGAAAAGTGAGTTTCTTTAATTTTAATTCGATTAGCTATTTAAAATTGAGCTATACAAAAACCTGTGTAATTTGAAAAGATACTCCACTGAAAATAATTGTCGGAGTACAAACATTTGTAAAAGTGAAAACATTCGTTTAAGTATCCGATGGTTTAAAATATCGAGTATTTTTTTGTTCCAGACAATGAAATTATGAAGACAAGAAGATAATGGTTCCTCGGTATAATTCGAATTCTGTGAGAAGTTTCCAGTCATTATTAATTACCATACGATTGCTAAGCAATTCATCGCGCGTTACATTGATCGCAGTCGTGATTGTGTGCCTCGTATGAGAGGAAGAGCAACATTTTCGGCAGAGACACGCTCCCCACAATATTCCTCACCGCAGCATTGGTAAATAATTATTACCTGCGACCGTGTACCCGCCGAACCGAAGCCCATTGTCGATGTCCGATAAGTACGGTGACACGATCTACGCAGAGCACCGATAATTATTTCCCATTATGCGAGACTTCGCGTCCTTCATAATTCATCCCTAATTATTGCTTCATTCCACTAACGGTTTATCGTGTTCTTCATGGCGACAGCAGTTTGTATTATGCACCGTGCTTTCTCTGTTGTCCCCGTATCGATGATATCTTATTTCTGAGCAATAAATACAGTTATCGAGCAACTGCTAACTCGAAACGATCAGAACTTCGCTCTGGAATTTGATGAAATTTATTGAATGTTAATAAGTATACGCGTAATTAACATAGGCGAAAGTGATGGAATTCTTGGTATTAGGTGAGGACTTTTGCACTTATCCAATATTAAAGCCAAGTATATGTAGCATGAAAACTTTATAGTCAAATCAATGCGTATATAGAGATATTTTTCTGGTGCGATAAAGTATATTTTATTGGAATCGTATATTCTTTTCTTCATTATGTTTTTTTGTCCTATTGCGCGTTGTGGAATTATATTTCAATTATCAATGAATTACATCGACCTTTTTTACCATAATTAGGTTAATACCGCGAACGCATTAATCGCGATTTTTAGGGTTGATGTAACTTACCGCAATTAATACTACCGTTATTCTGATTGAAAACGAATAATATTTCAAGTTATTTTCGAGCTCCTACGTTTATTTTTAGTTAATGCTCTCCATTCGTAGTTCTCAGTTCAATACTGTTATTTTGTCGATGATATTGATGATAGGTATTATCATTGACTGTTACAATAAAATATTGTGCAGATGCAGAATACGGATTATACAAAGTATAAGCATAAATGAAAATCATTCAACTTCGTTATTATAACGAGCTTTTATGAGAATTTAGAAACGATTGCATTATGATTTAAATTAAATGTAATACGTATTAAGTACAATCATACATATGCGGTCGCATATCGAATCGTGGTCATTTTCTACAGCTGCGCACAGGATGTAAAATGAGAGTAAGAGCTACGATCAGCAGTGTGGACGGAAAAATAATGGTCTGCTTTGTGGCTGACTCGAGGTCCGCCACGTACCGTACGTAAGTAGCAGCGCGGCATTCTATTCTGCCACATGCCCAAAATGGTTTTTCCCGATTCGTTTCGCGTTCTCCGGGCGGCACGAGATTTCTTTTTCCGGCGATTCACGGCGTTACCATGGCCTGGAATGCGGCCAATTCGGAACGGAGCATTCGCCCGCGGTAGTAGACGTACGTGAGGATTCTCTCATACGCAAGATCAAGTCTCTGACCCACCCGGAATTTCTACTTTGACGCGCTGCACAACAAAGGGAAACAGAACGAGAAAGGGGGGTGTTACATTTCTGCCGTTTCTATCGATTAAAATCTAACGAATTGAGGAAACTCAAGGATAATTAGCCCTTTGCGGACGTATTCAATTTATACGCAGGCGTCATGCTGGTTGGAATTCATTTCCGTTGAACGAGTAGTGATACACAATATGTAAGATTATGAAGAGAAAACAAAATTTATTAACTCTTTTGTTCGCTTTAAATATAATTATGTTTACACAATATGTTTTAATGCAAAGTTGTTTTTTTTTATCTAAAGACCAAAACTTTAATTTACACATTACAATATGGAAAATCGTCGTTTGGAAATATACGTGGAAGATAAAGTATAGACAACTTTATTGTTTTATACGGAGAGTAGCTACATCAATTTGATGGGATATGAAGAGGAGACAAAATGTATTAGTGAATAATTACAGTCTGTAAAATATTTTGCGAACACATTGCAAAGTTCAAAATTTATCTTATTAGGGTAATGGGAATTTGTTTCATTCGATAAAGGCTTGCGGCACGGGCTATTTGTCGCGTATGATTAAGGGATCTCTCTCTCTCTCTCTCTCCCGACTGGAAAATCCGTCGGTGTACAGATCGGCAGGAGCGATCCACCTCGAGATTTCATTAACAGATTACTTAATCAGCATTTGAATTTGTGGACAATTCCTGAATGCGTACATATAGTACAAGGTTATTCCTCTGTAACCTTCATAACGATTATAAAAGACATTGCGTTTAAATACCGACGTTTCGACTATACTGTTGGCTCCGCTTTTATTTCTAAAATTTCTTCATTAATATGCTCAGTATTATATCTTGTTTTATTAAGTATATATCCAGTGATGTCCTTTTTATCAACTTGGTACTTACTTCCTTTGCCATTAGCTCGCAATAGGACGTGTCAAATGACTTACCTGAAACAAAGAAAATAAACGGTTTGTTAGATTTTTTAAATCAATCTGTTTGGTATTTAGGTCTATACAGAAATTCTAGATACGTTAACTACCATTTAAATTTCGAGTTCTGGGTGGTTTTGTGTGATATCAGAGTACAAATTATATTGCAAAACATGAAAAAAGGTCAAGCGAAAAACCATCTGAAATTTTTCCTGTAGTTATAACGTAAATGCGATATATAATAGTTTAGTAATTGTACTTTTCCCTAATTAGGTCAGTCCCGAATTACATCATTATCCGCGTATGCGAGATTTGGAAACACGTAATAATCTGTTCCAACTTTTTAGCGCGCCTCAGTTCTGTAAAATACAACCCACGCCATTCTAGATTTCAATTAACTGTTGCATATTCAAGAATTCTAGTCCACTTAATATATTAAAACGTACATGAAAATCTGTTCTGCAAAAATCATTTCTCGTTTTAATGTGCATATTACATTCCGCGCGAGACGAGTGATATTCCATTAAAGTCCAAAATGTATTATTCCATGAGAGAACCAATGAGATTGAGAAAATATTCGATATTATTTCGCCATACATACATAAAACATTCATACATGTGAATAGTAATCCTTAAGTACCAATGGCGTCTGGGAATAAATCAAGAATATCTATAAATCGTCCATCATTACCCCAACCAATCCCATACAATATCGATTGAAAACCGTTTTAATTTTTCCAATATTTTCAAACGTCAACGTAGTTAAAAATTTCGCACGTTTTAATCATTTCCCTTAAAAGTGAAGCGGGTTCGCAAAAATGCTGACTTCATGCAAAGATGCACGAGGAGCGTTTCAAAGAAGAGACCAAAATTGCAATCTCCCTTTCGGGTCTAATGTGACTGCAGTCCAAACGTGCAGAGCCCCATTAGGGGTTGCGCCCAAGCTCTTCCTGCCTGCCGTCTCTTGTTTCGGGGTCATCAGTGCTGTGCCGGTGTATGAGGTTAATTTGATTTTTATCTATCGTAATATTCGCTCCACGCGTTCCTTCCACCCGCCCCCTCCTTCCCACCCTGTATGCGGCTGTCGTGTTATCTCCTCCCCGTTTTTCACTTCCAAGCCTCCGAGTCGCCCACTTTTTTTCTCTCTCGCTCTCTCTCTCTCTCTCTCTCTCTCTCTCTCTCTCTCTCTCTCTCTCTCTCTCTTCTATTTCTCTTCCGCCTAGCTGCCGCTATTTCATCTCTCGTCCACATTTTCCTCTATCTCTGTCTTTATCTCTCGCGGAACCCCCCGTGGCTCGAGTATAATTGGCGAAGTTTAAAGGGGTGCGTCAAACGATCGGACGGAGATCTATCGGGCTTGCGATGCGCCTCCTCGTTTTTTTATTTTTCACATCCATTGTTGAAGCTATATAAGGCCTATTGTTTAAGCTGGATTCTGAACCACGAGGGATATGCTGAATGTAGAAAAATATAAATGTTTGAATATATGTCGCTCGAGGAAATTTAAAGAATATCCGAGGTTTTATGCAAGGTGACACTATAGTTATGCATAAAATTTATTCGATGAAAAACGATTTTTAAGAGAAATAACAATGCGTATCTTGAATTACATGTGTTAGTGATGTAAATGTATTTTTTTTCTTTTTGAGCATTGGCGATTAATGTTATTGGTAGTATAACTCTTTAGAGCACAGGATTTCAGAAAATAAAATAGATCCATGTTGCACAGAAATGTTATTGCGTTTTTAATTAAGCAAAATTGGTATGTTTTTATTGACAAAGAAATCGTATAATATAAAAACATTAAAAAATACGCACATTTAAAACATTTCCAAAAAAATTAACATATTTATAACATTTTTCGATGGTATCACCAACTGTTTTACGTAACTAAGACTAAATATAAACCTATGCGCATCCAACTATTCCGATATTTCGAGGTAGATCTAAAAATGTTCCACCATGTATTATCGGGCATCAAAAAGGTGGGACATTTTTAATCCCACCATCCCCCAAAGAAATAAGTAGAAACGTGAAAGTTAAGAATTATATGAAAATTTGATTTGGAAGATTTGGATGATTTTTTTTATCTTAGTATTACTTAGTATTACTTTTCAGCATTTCTTGTGTTCCTACTCACTTTCACGAATGAAGAACATTATCGTAGTGATGGAGAAATCCAGTATTCAAAAATGCAAGTCCAAACCTTTATCCGCTTCCGCATTTTTAAAGTGCTGCTCCTTTGAACATCGAAGAAGCAGCCTTTGCCGAGGCAGCGTTCCACTAATGGCGATAAAATTGTTCGCGCCTCCTTTATCCGCCTTTCTGCGTTTCTAAGGCTTCGAGTCCTTTTCCCGGCGGACTAATTTCGATCGGCACTTTCAGGCCGAATCTAAACTTCGCTACGCCCATATTCGAATTTTATCCTTACACGATGTCGTGGGACTCGAGTATTTTCGAACATGCAAACGTCACGAGATAAACGCAGATAAAAGAAGAGAAGAATCAACCAAGCGGAAAGGGTTTTGTGGTAATTGTCGTGTGCAGAAATTACTTGTTTGCTGGTCGAGCCGTGAAAGTATATAAAGGAGAAGATCCCCCTATGTATCCTAAATACGTGGGTCCGGCTACGAAGGACACCATCGAAGGGTGATTGTGTGATGGAGAACCATGAATATCCCAATGGAAGATTAACAGTTTATCTTTCATTGAGAGGAACGACGTTTTACATGGGTCCAGGATAAACAACCGGATCGAGGAGAAGGACACGACACTCTTGTTTGTTTACACCTTTGCCTCGTTTCCGATGCTGGCTGTCGGTGTTAGTTAACCCTTCGTAATCCACCCTGGGTCGCAAGAATCGTTCCGTTTACGTGCTCTTATTGCAGGTCAGAGGGTGTTTTCCTTGGCATCCCTTGATCGTCGTAACGAAGGAGACAATTCGACGAGTGTTATGTTAATAAAGGTAGAGGGGTGCTGAATGAAAGCTTATCGCTTTTCTACTTCCCATACGATGTGTATTTCGTATATCCACTCTTCTAGAACTAATTTTATACAATTGGTCTTGGCGTAAATAGCATTTATCGATAACAAAAGTCGATACGACATCGATATACAACAATTGAAAAGAATAATGTAAGAATAAGGATCGAGGTATCGAGTATAGGATAAAAATAATGTATGTTAAGAATAATACAGTCTTAGACGACTGCGTTGTCGGCCGTAAGGAAATATTATATATACAAGGCGCATAGGAATTTCGAGTGTTCTAGGCTTTCGAAGAAATGAAAGTGTGCGTGTATGTGTCTGGGTATGAGAAAACGCGTGAATCAGGCACTGTCCAGAACACGGCCAGAACAGTCGAATTTGGACAGTCTATTTTGAAGAGTCGGGAAGTGGAGTCGAGTTTAAGCCGCCGTAGAAGAAATACATTTATATTACGATAAATCTAGTGCTTTTCCCTCATCACTGCACTAGATCACCATCTTTTATACTGCTCAACTCT
This sequence comes from Ampulex compressa, assembly GCA_038496175.1. Classification (NCBI taxonomy): domain Eukaryota; kingdom Metazoa; phylum Arthropoda; class Insecta; order Hymenoptera; family Ampulicidae; genus Ampulex; species Ampulex compressa. The sequence goes on along the minus strand of JBCFXI010000190.1, from coordinate 239,459 downwards.
TAAAATGGTTGATACCAAAATGCAGATACAAATCAAGAAATGAAGTCTAAGACCTTCTTCGAACACAGTTTCAATAACACGTTAAGTCATCATAAAAACCAACATGAAAAGTTTATGTTCCTTGACAATTAATTTTCAGTACACATTGCTATATAGTTAATAAGAAATTTGTGGCAAACACGCCACAGGCAGGGCCATACTGAATAAGTGCTCTCAGGGTAAATTATATTTAGAATGATTTCGTTAGAGTTTAGTTGAAGGCAGCTCACCGCTTTCAACGAGATCGTATGCTCCTGCAAATGTTGAGAAGCCCGATGTAAAGGGAACAAGTAAGCGATAAGCCGTTTGCAGTGACGCGCTGCGAGAGGCAGGGCGTATTCACGGAGGATAATAATCCTACGGAATGATATTAACGTGGTAAAAAGGAAATTTCGAGGGCAGGAAAGTCAGGTGTTTCGGAGCATAGACGATAAGCCGCAGGAAAACGGTAAAAAGCAAGGGATGTCATTTATGCCGGTCTCACAAAGGGAATGCCGGACATACTCGCCCGTATGTGAAATTTCTTTGATCTCCACAAACGCATACACCATTCCTGCTCGTAATTTGGAATTAAATTTATTCTCCGAGGAGGAAGCGGGAAAATAACGAGGGTGTTTTCTGGGCTGTAACTCCCTGTTTGACCTACGTAAAATGATACATTATATCCACGATAAATGCTTTAAACTCTGGGCATGGGGGCCGGGGCTGGTGGAACTGAAAGAGACGAACGAATGAATAAAGGGATACGATGTTCATTGTGAATACGAGAGAAAAACGGCATTTCGGAGCAAAGAAGATATTTAAATTTTTATACGTCGCCTCTTTATCCCGCCTGAATCGTTTGATTTCGATACAGCTCCATTATTCGATTAACATCAACGTCAACGCACGAGGACAGGCCGTTAAATCGAGTAACCCCGAATGCTTTGACAATTCACGTCTCGGTGAATTTCCACCTTCCCTTACTCCGTGCTGCGATAACGTCGAAAAACTTTCATTGCGCGAAATTGATCGGTAATCTCTAAAATGAAAAAAAGAGATTTGTGAACTTAAGTACGCACAAGAAATGATCAATCTCGTGAAAGGCCAGTAAAGTTATAATTAAGATTATTATTGTGTAAAAATATGTTTTTGAAGGGAGAAGCATTGTTATGCAAGTACACCCTAACAACTCCAAGTGGAACGTCGAATATTTCAAAACGCGAGTGGTACTTTTTATTGACCTCAAGTTCCATCACATATGCGAGTGTAAAAATTCCTGCCAAACGAAATAAAGTCTGGTGCACTTATCGGGGTAATACGCGATTAAAAAATGGTCAAACTTACATGGCCTTTGCAGATTCCAAGGATATAAAAGTGTTCTAAGAGCAGTTGGAAAAAATAAAGCAAAGAAGCTAAAAAATTGAAAAAGAAGAGAAAACGCGAGTCTTAATTCCATGGACACCAATTTGAGCGCATCGACTAAAAATAAATATTATACGTAGTATAACGGTGTTGGTAAAAATATGGTTTATTAAAAAAAAATTAAAATATACACAGAACTATTGAAACGCTTTGGTAATGAATGAGAGTCTGGGTTCGAAATGAAATTAGGCGTTGTACTTCTTTACAATACTTCTAAAAACTCGATTTAAAACTCTCTCTCTCTCTCTCTCTCTCTCTCTCTCTCTCTCTAACTAGCAACTCAAAATTAAAAACTAAATTTATGCTTATGTATGCTGTTCTATATACTAGGATCGTCGCTCTACTTCTTAATTGTTCTTAGTGCTTTTCCCGTATTTCCTACGCGGCGGATGGGTTATTCCTATCTTAGTTAAATGGCGCGGCTTAAAAACCTTTCATACCACATGTATGATCAAATAATCGTCACTGTTAATTTGGCAATTTCTTGGACAAGTTACTGATTTTGTGCGAAATGACACTTCTTATCCCCCGTTTGCAGCTTTCTCGTAAATAAGAGCGTAATGTGGCATGTTTTCAATTTTGGAATGTAGCTAACTGGTCAGAGTTTCCTGTCGAGTCCCCCGCGTATAATCAATTCTAAAATGAATATCAGAATTCCTACCTCAACAGTTAAATAAGAGAATAGCACAATAATCAATAACACTTCTACATTAATAATTAAAGCACATTTATACAATCTTAACTGGGCGATATAAGCTTCTAGCTTAATACGAATTTTAAAACGTATAAACGGAGATTCTTAATCATAAAAACATGAACGAATTATTTGTGGCAACATCCTAAGTCTGACACGAACGAATGGAAATTATATAAACCTACAAATTATTTTCTTTATTGTTACTCTTTATGTTTATTTTTTTTTTTAACATATCACCGAATATAACACGACGCATACACTATCTACATAGGCTATTCTCATTATCTAAGCACATATCGAAAAGTATAATTGTACGAATATTAGTATATTTGTTTATAAATTATTATTTATTGCCATTAATATTAATATACTCGACATTTTTTTGAATCATCATTCAGCACGCGTAAATTTTCGAGACGGCCGATCCAATCACACAATTATATGAAGATTATCAGGAGTTTCTAAAGGTATATTGTTTAAAGGAAACGCGCAATGCGATTATATGTTCACATTTTCCCAAAAATTACCATAAAGACTATGCTACAATTTGTTTCGATGTCCCTGCTATTTCGACTGATTGTTTGCCAACTTTGTACAAAAATAACAGACTTTAAGAACGTGACTTATAATGCACCACTGTGCATACACACACTAAACATAGAAGATCATGACTCAACGATATCTCGGCACGTGTATTATTACGTTCGGCTTATTTAGCGAGTTCGTTCTTACGATATCAACGGTTAAGAAAAAAACTAAGCAATACATATATGCAGTAAAATGGTGTTGGTAAAAATATGATTTAGTAAAAGATTTGAAATATATACACAGATTATTAAAACTGTTCTTGACAGATGAGAGTTGAGCTCTAGTATAGAACTTGTCGTACTTCTTTACTAATAGCTACATTCTACTTTTTAATAGTCCACCAAATTTTCTAATAAACATTCTACTTTCAAAACTCAACACCTTCTCTCAAACTTAACCGTTGGATTGCTCACAGCCGACTGTCGTCGCAGTGCCCTAAACAGTGTCCCAATCACGCATTTTTCTACACGCAGACATACACTTTCGTACGTTCAGGAGCCTAAGACACTCGAAATTCCTATGCGCCTTGTATACATTATCTTACGACGGACGACGCAACCGTCCGCCTCTAAGGTTGCATTATTATGATAGATTATTTCTACCCCCAGCAAACATACTTTGAACACCATTCAAATCCTCGCACATATATATATATCTTCTACGATCATTTCGCGTAGCTCGTGTGAAAAATCAGAAATGCGTCGTCATCGTCGGACAGAGATCCATGATAGGATGCCATTTCCATTTCACGGAATGCCATCGAGTATTGCAGAACCTGGCACAACGTAATACCTCGGTGCCATTGTGCGTTGCATTATTAACTAGTTGATCGGTTGAACGTAGTCGACGATGCACTTATATATGTGAAATCGTGCCTATACTTTCCAGGTTTGTCGTTGAGAAACCCGATGCAAACCACGGGGCGGTACGCCACTTGCCCTCGATTACGACGAGTGTTCGATATGCATCGGGGTAATTGGGTCACGGATGAGAAAAAATCACCTCGCGAGAAATACGGAGTAAGTACGCTGGGTGGACCTGACGGTAATCCGCTTTTGCTTGGCGTCCGTAAGATCAAATATGATTTCTGTGTTATAGAATTTATGCTTATTACATGGCACGCCGTGGACTTGAATTATTGTATTTTATTTGTGCATGTTATATCCGTATATTTTTATAATATCGTTATATGAAAATAACGTTAACAATTCTATCTACTGAGATTGTAAGTAAAACGTACTCTAACCGTATTACATTGAGTTCGTTGAATTGTTTTCTAGTTTGAAAATAACATGTTACATATCACATTGGAATTTCACAAAAACTTTTCGTTTCGGACACACATCGCCTTTCATTTAAACTTTTTAGATTCAGACCTGGTGGGACTATGGATCACGGAAAATAGAAGACTCGCCAATTCAGTTTGTTAAATTATGCTTGAGGACGGTTTGGCCGTGATGATTTTAGTTTTTTGCTCTACCTCCTTTTGATCTTTATGAGGATACCAACGAAAACTGATATTTAGTTTTTTTCTGTCAATAGTTCTTGTAGATAAATTTGGTTTTTACATACATAATGTATTGATATAAATCTGTCTCCTCATTATGTTCCATGTTTTTCTCTTTGTTAATGCATATAAACCTGTGTAATATTATATGCTCGTTTCACTCGATGCTAATAATATTCTACCAACATGTGACGCAGGCACATCGATGTGGAAGATCCGTTTTGTTGTTATGACCATTCTCATTCGTTATGCGGTTGAAAATTATCCCACATAAAATACGTGCGATGACCGAATTTTAGTTACATCTCTTTTTCTATTGTACATCCTTCTCTTTTGATAAGGTCCTACACCTTATAACAAATAGTGAATGAAGTATATTTCTTCAACGCTTTTCATCGACGGTTTTCTGCTCGATTCATACCATTATCCTTTGGCATATTTTGAAAACAACAGTTGAGCTAAGTTTGGTTTAATATAACAAATAATTAAACACTAGATTCTAGAGAAAACGATCACAACAATGGATATCGATATTGAACAAAAGAATAGTGTCAAAGACCTAAATATTTAAAAGGTTTTAAAAAATTTGCGAGATATTTAAAACCTGAGGTAGCAATAGTTTTGCAAGTGTACGTATATACAGGATTATAATCTGCAAGCAATTTTAGTACGGTAATGAAGTGAATAATACAGCGGGCGAGCGTTGGAAGGGCAAGCATCGCGAAGCAATATACGAAATGTCGGGGCGAAACGGATTTAAGGCAAGATACCGGAGGGACGTGCAATACGCAATATATCTTACACGCTAGACTGAACATGGAAAATTCTAATTAGCTGCACCGTTGCCTCTACCCTCATCGCTTTTCTTTACTTCATTATACGATCTTTCCCCGTCGTGTATCTTAATTACCAGTAGCATTTTCCCCGGCTTTCTACGTGTCACTTACCGCGGACCTTTATCAATGTCGGAAAATTGGTCGGAAAGAAATCTCGGCTGCGGGCTCCTTTTCTTCCGGCTTAATTTCCATTAGGCCGCGCTCGCGTATTCCGCTTGGCAGCGAAATGCACGTGCGTTGCGATAACGGCACGCGATAGAAATTAACATGAATTACGGGCATTTCGTCTAACGCCCGCTGATATTTCCATCGTTCAATGCAGGCCAACAGTATCTTGAATAAAACATGCACCGAGCAGTGGCCGAGTATTTTTTCCTCGGGGATAAACCCTATCCTTATTCGTTGCGTTTCGCGGACGAATATTCTCGTAAGATATTAACACTGAGCTTATCTTTCGATTTAACGCGTTATCCAACCAAGGAGTATGCTTAATGTCTTTCTTGAAATGCTGTCTCCAGTTCGTGTAATTATTTAGTCGGTATGAAGGATTTCGTGTTGTTAGACGGGTCATATTTACATTTGTTGAGGATTCTTTATCATATGTTATACGTGCAAAACATGTGAAAAGGAATAGTGAAATTCAGATTTTAAAAGTTATTCGTAAGTAAAAATTGAGTTTCTTCGACAAAAAACGAATTAGTTTTCAGAACCAATAAATTCTTCTGTTTTGATTAACTTTCACCATTGACTGCCGGAGTAATTTGACACAGGACTACTGTTTAAAGTGGATTTTGACCATTCGTGCTACAGTATACATATTACATGGAAAAACGAGAGGTGATGGACTTAATACTGAACGAGCGTATTTGTGATCGCATGTATCATGTCGCGAATACGGCGGCATTTGTTCGCTAAGGGTTAATAAATTCCAAACAAACGATGCACAATGACGAATCCGTCAAAATTATTTTGGAAGTATTGACTACGGTGCGTCGGTAATATTTCGATGGACGCCGATGTTGTACAGTTGAAAATTCTCCGTGGATAGGCAACAGAATTTTGAAAAGCATTCCGATGAAGAATTCTGAATGAAGTTTTGAATGAAAGACGAATGTCGTTCCAGGTTACACGAGAGTTTTGGTCGATTTTGTCTTATCGACTCTGCTTGAGCTTTCGATCGTCCACGTTCACCCAGTTTCACGCGTTGATTCAAGCGGTAGTATTTACGCATGATTGGTTCCATTCAGTGGCGAGTTAGGTAACAAATATATCCGACGTGGCTTTCGTCTTCATTCTGCGGTTGCATTTAGTCGAACACCGTGGAAATTTGTCGTGGAGAACGGGAGTGCCGTTGACGTTTCTAATTAATTCGCCCATCGTTTAACCAGAAAGCTCGTTGGTGTCCGTAACATTCTACAAATTCACGGAATTAACATCGAGCGTAATTCCACTCAACGACAACGCGGTGTTGAGAGAAATAATTAAAAATGTACACTCGAAGTACAGCGTTTCCTACTCACGAAGAAGAATCCTTCTACAGAGACCCGCGCGAAACACATCGAACACATTCTAGGTAGGATAAAAATTTAAAAAGTAATCGAGCACGAATAATTAATCGAATATGCAAATGCAAAGTGTCTAAAGTTAGGTACATCCCACATCTGCCAAGTATCTGATGAATAATTTCTCGCTACCAAAGGATAACGCTTGCCAATTTCCCGAGATATCGACTTTTGGCTCCGGTTTGCCTTTCCGTTCTTTAGCCATCTAAACATCGAAATTCTCTAAGAACTCGCATGCTACATACGAGCTACATATAATATATATACTACGTGGCGCTCGAGGGACGCATCCAAGTACCCGATATATCGAATTCTTCGTAGAAAGGGGGCAAGAACTGAGTTTGAACCGGAATAGCTTTGCCAAAACTGATATCTCAGGAATGAAAAGAAAGAGGCGCTCGAATTTTTGCAAATATCTCGAAGAGAAGAACCCCAATGAAATCCTTGTCTCGTCAGTTCGCTCGATCGTGGATCGTGAGAGCGGGGAAGAGGCAAATCGTTCATCATGAGGGATGGCTCTCGTGGTCGGTCGAACGTGGATGGTTGAAAAGGGGCAGACACGGTCCGCGGCTCAGCCTAGGCTCGCTATCAAAAACCTCGGACGTCAAACTCGACAGCCATTAATCTTAGTCGCACGCAAACATCGATCCTGCTTTGTACACGAATACATAATGCAGAGTTTCACCGCTGAGTGGCTACTGCTCTCGAAGCTTCTCGTCGAAAGGTCGCAAAGCTCTTGTACTGACTTGCTGACTCTACTCTTTCTTTACACGTCTCCCGTCAGCCGCGCATATCCGATGGGTTACATAACCCTGCGCTTTTAGCACTGGAACTACGGAAACGGTTAAATTAACGGCTCTCTATGTTTTTCAAAAAAATTCCTCAAATTTGCTACCATTATTTCATTGTGACGTGTAGATCATTAAACGAGTTTATTTGCTTTTCTTTCCTATGTCCTCTGTTTTCCTAGGTATTTAAAGTATGTCATTCATTTACCTAAATGCATCCAAATGGTGATTTGTAATTTTAGTGTTACAGAGGAACATGACGAAGATGGAGATACCTTCGATGCTACGTTCTGTGTCGGAATTGAATGACATGAGTTCCGACAACGATGATCTCTTTATTGTGATTTAAAAAGCAAAGATTGAATTTCAATACTCATCCCTATCTTATCAAAATTTATCTTATTAAATAGTCGCGTATATCGATGTTTATACGTATGTTATAAATAATGATATACATCGTATGTATTATATTTCATAAAAAAGTAACTTTTTCCGGATTAGTATATTTAAACAGTCAAAATACACCAGGTGGGTTTTGTTTAAGTACATCACCCGCTGGTTGAGGCCAGAGTGAAATGAACAAACACTCTAATCGTGACTGTTTTATTCGTTTGTTAATGAAGTTGGGCGTTATTTCGTCCGTTGGAACAAAAGGGCGGGACTTTAAAATTAGGTCGTAACGAGGGAAACATATTGTAAATCACCTTCGCTACGGGTGGAAATTTGGGTCAGCGATGGTCCATGTGTGTTGGTGGAAAAGTTCGATGGAGACGGGGGAAGGGATAAAGTCTCTGTTAACCTGGGCAAGGTGCCAAAAACTTTAGCCGGTCTTGGTCGTCGCTTTACGATGTCGATGTTTTTACTACTACGAGGATAGAGTACGTCGTTAACCCTTTTGTTACTCTACGCGCAAAGTCACTTCTTTGATTGCATCTTCACACGGCAACAATTCTTGCCAGTTCCTTCCTCAAAGTGGTTGAGTATCGAAAATATGGTCGTGCTGAGAGTATACATTGTTAAAAAATATTCCAGCATATTTCAGCCATGTTTCAATACGATAATTTGAACAAAAAACGATCTTACTTGCTGACAATGCAGTAAGTTAAATAATGCAGCTATCTGAACCCCGTGACGTACAAATAAAACGGAATTTGATGCGTCCGGAATATACTATTTACTTTTTCTCAACTGAACAGTTATGTACAAGTGGAGAAACCGAACGTTTTATTTTGATATTTACATCCTTATATAACGTTTAATTAAGTTGATAGATAATGTTTATGGAGGACAATTACATAACATCATAAAACAATAATTTAATGAATACCACTGACAACTACCGAATCAACTACCGGATACTACTGTCAATGTGCTTCTTCTGATTTGTGGACTCTTTTATTATTGGATTTGTTGAAAAGGTGAACGGGCCAACTCGAACATTGTAAACAAACCAGAATCGACGCACGAGTGAAGCAATTGAGTAATCTAATAATATACTGCACGGCGTCCACCGAAAATTGCTCGTGACAAATCAGACTCGTTAAAGTCTACAATGGCACGTGAAATGAATGACGACGCTCGTCATTGTACGCCAAGAGGTTACGTAATTACACAATATCGCTTAAATCGGAAGGTTTTAAATAATATTTTATCTCAAACGTAATTTCTCTAAAAATAAGATCAGACATATCGATATCCTAAATACAAAACTTTTATTTGGCGTCTATATTGCGATCGGATTAAGAAGAACACTCCCTCGCAAATGTGACTTCTCGAAGGACATTATTGCTTTTATGTTGCCACTGTACGTAATACACGATATACGATATCGTATTGATGATTCTCGACTGAAAGTGCGCCGTGGCAAAAGTTTTCGGGACGTTGCTCTGCAAGGAGTCTTATCTCCATTAACTACCACTGGTATTTTTCCAGGGCGTCGAGAGGACGTAAGCAAGCTCGTTGGCCGCGTAGGATGAAGCCCCGCGTAATGCTCTTATGATGTAACCTATAATTTCCGGCGGGAAGACCCACCGAGACACTAGTTCTCCGTCTTTGAAGTTCTCGAGCGCATTTGCAAGGAAAGGACGGCGCGAGGGAATTTCGGATGCAACGGCCCTGTTGTCTGATCGATCCTTTATACGACGGCACAAAGGCTGCGCTGGCGTAATTACGATGGGGAACTTTCGGCTCTGGCATAATTACGCCAATGCGATTAGCTGTTCTCAAAAACAGACGGTTCAGAAAAAACCTAACGCGCGAGACTAACAAGTTGCAGCGTAACTGCCGAATTATATTAATGCTATCGCGATGGCAGACGTAGTCCTACGTGGTGTCAATTTTTTCGTTTAAATACGGGAAATGTCGTTTAAAAATTTTCGCTGCTTCTATTCATAACATATTTCAAGTTGTTAATAAATATTACGCAAATTGTTATGTAAATGAAATATTTTAAAATGCGACGGTAAGTTAATGTACATTTTATGTCCCAAATTATGCAATTTATGATGTAAATTCACCATATTCATTTTCTGGAAAAAAAATCATTTGTTAAGTATATGTTTGTATAAATAGAAGGACCTTGCTGTATTTTGTTATAAATTAATAAAGTGGAGGAAGAAGAATAGGAATACTATGTCGAATGATATAAACATTTTGCACAACAAACGTTAAGATCACTATCAGTGATAGACGAATTGCATTCGATGTTAATTATTTGAAATAAACTTTATTCCTAAATAAAGATTACCTTTAGATTCCTCTAAAATGAACGACAGATTATAAAAACGATACATATCATTATTGTGGAATAAATCAATGCAATTTGGAATTGAAATCCGTATTTTTTATAAATACAGAGATTTGACGTGATGTTTGATATCGAAACAAAGCGTAATACGCCAGCGGCTTCTGCTTCAAACAGTAAATACAATTTTTAATTTTTTCAAAACATTCGTAGTGAGATTTGTATTGTTTTTTGGTATAACTGGTCGGTATGCTGGAACCATGCCAATCCGCCTAGCAAAATGCGTCGAGGAAATTTTGCTGACCTAAATAATGCGGGCGCGATATTGAGATGTATTCGAATATTTTTGCATCCCTATAAATATGCATTCTCGCTCATATTTTCCGTTACAAAGCTCGATGCGAATCAAAGTGTCTCAACTATAATATATTTTACACCCAAATGACACATTGGAATGCGTCAAGACAAGCAATTATTAAATGAAGAATTCATTCATGCTTGCGATTAATAACGTCATATGATATATGAATTATAGACAATTAAGTATCTGAGAAAAGAGCGAACTTTTTCAGATCGACAGATTTTTGAGTCTTTTTCTTCATTCACGTACATGTCAATATATTGAGCAATATGGATCAATCGATCAATGACGTAGCACACAAAGTGTTTTTTCTCTAAAACAAGAGCACTACTTTCATCAAGCAGCGTCCCATAATGTTAAAATGATTCATGAATCAGTATTTGGGTAATTGAAATATACAATCCTGGAAATGAATGTTAAACTCGGTTTATTCTCCAAAATCTCATTCAAGTATCCAACGATAAATACGTAATATTCGTAGACATTGATTAAAACTGTATGGAAGAATAAAGTCGTGTCAAAAGCACTTTCTAGTCAACAGAAAGGAGCTTTCATAGGTGAAAACGCGTTGCTCGTGGATTTTTTCATCGCTAATAGAACAGAAAACAGATCCGCGGAAAATACGAATGGCGGTACAGGGGGAAAAATAGAGCATTTACCGTCCTAGTTGGGTGTAGAAGTGTGATATTAACAGACATGTTCTTGTACATCGTACTCGTGGGCATTAATCCAATTCCGGGCCGCTTGGGAATAAAACTCAGGGACTGAAATTGCAATCGAGGCAAAGACGACGGCATTTCTTCTCCACGGCCAAGGCACCAAGCTTGAATACGACCGATTGAAACTCTCAGCGTAGAAATATACAAGGTGTTCCTAAAATTGATCATCACATTTTACCAGCATCCTACATTCGCTTGGATGACCATGGAGAATCATGTCATGCCATTATCCGTACAAAACCCCTTGCACTCCAAGATATAACAGCATTCCATTTCTAATACTTTTGCAGAAACAACGATCAATTCACGAGAACCTTTTATTAAAACGAACGTGATTCTTGTCACATTTCAAAAAAAAAGTGTCAAACTATCATTGGCGTGGAATCGAGAAATAATTCGGCCCTTTAAACGGCAATTCACGGTGTGAACAGAAAGCACATACGCAAACTCATATTTGGGCACACCTTTTATCACGAGAAGCCTGAAAATAACGGTGCCCGCAAATCCAATCTTGTCGAGGATCTCCGGAAGATTTAGCTTTCAGTCAATGGCGTCTCGTGCTTGGATAGGAAACGTTTCAACGACCGCAAGAATTTTTCTCCGCCCCGAGACGAGTTTCCCGTCGAAGGTACGCCACACGTTTCCGAATCGCTCTGTAGAAGCGGGGGCGTACACGCGAAATATATTCGCAATATATCGGGGCCGGCAGTTAGCCGCAGCCACCGCGTATCGATCTAGCCGCGCAAGCAAGCAAGCTCGTTTCGCGAGCAATTTGTATCTTTGAATTATTTCGGGGTCGTGCCTGTGGCAGCCAAGTACGCGGCGATTGCCGGTGGAAGTAATATCTCGGATGCGCGGAGGAACGAAAACCAGCCAGGATGCCCTGCCTGTTCGACCTTTAACGAGACCCTCTGTTTTACCTTTAATTGATTTCCCTACCGGCTGCCCTCCCCGCCTCTCGTTACCCCGCGGTAATGGAAAGCACGCGGAGAACGAGTCGATCGGCGCCGTGTCTCGCGCAGAGATTCCCTTAAGAAAATTGGTTCCCGGCTCCTTGACACGACGTGCATAAAGGAAGGACGAGTACCGGTTCGGTGAACGATCCTTTGAGACGCGACGAGGTGCTCCTACGTCGACTATCTTGTCCAGGCGTATTGTCCTCCGCATTTCTTCGTACACGCGGAAATGTCAAGTGGTCTTTAGCATGCGTGCTTTTATTGCGTGGAAGCCTTGGGCTGATGTTTGAAAATCACTCCTACAGTATTAATAGAAGAAGGATGTTCAGGCTCGGGGACCGAGTATGGTTGGACAAAGGCATAGGCAAAGCGGAAAAAACCAGCGGATTCCTTTATGACTTCAAGGGTAGAATGTTATTAACGCAACTGATAAAACGTTTGATGTTTCGAAAGCTTAAGGTCCTGTTCTTGTTTGAAGTTACAATACGAAGCAGCTATACAATACGAAATACAGCCACACAGGAAACCCCCAAAAATAAATAGAAATTTCGCGATTGGTGAAGGAACTCCGAAAGCCCGCCCAGGAGGCGGAGGAAACTAAATCGTTTAGCAGTTTAGTTAAAAACCGACGGAAAACGCCACACTGGTCAGTCGTCAATCAACACCAGCAAGCGTTAGAACACGTAGTAATACATTAAGGTGGTGCTTAAGGAAGCATCTTTGACACTCGCAATATCACGCGGTCGTCAACTACCATCAAAACATGGAACATGTAATAACGCGCACAAAGGCACTGCTCAAAGAATCGTCTTTGACACTCGCGATATCGCGCAGTAAGCAACGTAGCGGTACGACTAGCTCGTTGACTTCAATCTCACAGTTACTTGATAGCGATCTCACCAAGAACACTCAAGGCGTAAATCTATATAAATTCGACATTGTTAGTAAATTATTGTTACTCGAACGCTCAGTGGGCAATCACTTTCCTGCATTTCAACTCGCCTTGATCAAACGTGATCGAGTTTACGTTTCTATCGCCGTCACGTAGCAGTGGAAACGGGATTTATGACTCCGAGGAGTTCTACGGAAGGAAATACGGTAGATCGGGACGTAACAAGCAATGAATTTATTGCAGACGTAATAAATGCGTTTTACTTTAACGTGCAATGTTACCATTCCTTCTCGTAGGCGTGGCAAGCGCCACAAAGCTTTGAAAAAAGCTCGGAGGAATTGTCGATAAGGCGCCTCGCTTAAACCCTATATTACAATACTGTAGGATGCGCTTTATTTTTAAGCCTATCATATTTTAACCCGTAGTATATAAGTTTCTTCTAACGCTATGCATTAGAAAGGAAGACAATCGTGGTTCAGCCGTGAGAGCGACAGGTCATGATATTATCATAGATAGCGATTTGTAGGCGCAACAGTTTTATCTCTTCGTTGTATTTCCTTTATTTAATAAACTGTCTTATACACTCATAGAAAGATTCCTAAAATAATTCAACGACGGTGGAAAGGAAGCTGCATCAACTAATAGAGGATGTCACTACGGGTCTTTGCGCATCGAGCTTTTGTGCTGATTATAGTATATGTACAAGAAAAAATAATAATGGGGAGTTTGCGCTGGCATAAATAAACGATAGGCTCAAGGATAACTCGTAACCTTTTATTTCTGGCATGTTTTCCAGTTCACGCAAGACTGTCTCTGACTCTGACAATTTTATCTGAATATTAAATTGTCCCAAAAGTTTTTTTTCTTTTGTAAGGGAATGGTATATGTATATCATATTTTGTTTTATATTATTTCATTGAATTATAAAAAAGGGGATAAAGACATTTGAGATATCACTATTCATGTTTTTATAAACATTGTCAGTTGAGGAAGCTGCGTGTAGGTAGCGAAAGACAGTTTTGGGACAACCTAATATAATTGGTGCATATTAACTTTTGCATATATGAGAATGCACATATAAAATTTTAAGGCATGCTTAAAATATTCAAGCGCAAAATAATGTATCTATTGAATTTTTGTTTGTTTCGAAATAATATGTTTCTAATAGCTATAGAATTTGATAACTAATGTTTTGGTGTAACGAAAAACTCCTCATCTTTCATGGCACTTCAGTGGATTTTGCTTATTAGGCTTTTGATGATTTTTATCTGCGATAGTCTGCAATAGCTCATTATGGTTCGTAAAGAAACGCATTATAATTTGGCGAAATCCTGTTTAACCAGTACTCGTTGCCTAAATATGATTGATGCTACCTAGAATATCCAAAAACTTATGTACAAAGCGGATAGTATTTCTTACCGGATTTTATAAAAATATCTAATAGATTTATACCAGTTTTAAAATTCGTTTAAAGGTCGATTTACTGATGAAATGAGGCTTAGCTATCGGCAAATTTTTTTACGCAAGCTAAACTATTTTCAAATTCCACTCTTTAGTTACGTCGAAGCACACAAAGCTTTTGGAACGTAAAAATGTGCTGGCAGCTGAGATTTTTTTTCGAGAACAAAGAGCATTGCTTGGAAGTACGGATTTGTTTTCTAATCCGGTCGGATGGCAAAGCCGCATGATTTCATTTCCCCCTCATTTCTCCGGGCAAAGTTTATTTTTCTTTCGTCGAGCAAACTCGCGAAATTAATTCCCATTCCTTCTGGTTTTTTGAACGTACACTCATTTTCATACTGACATATATCGACTCCGTAAGCACGAGCACGAGTCACGCTTCGATGGCTGCGGATATATATCAGCAGTGCACGAGATTTCATACAAAGCTCGCAGGGTGGCAATCCATTAGAGTGTTCGTAACAACGAACGCAATTCACCTCCCGTTCGTAATCATTATCGTACTGGTTCGTAATATTATTAACGAAAGTACGTACGTCCGAGCGCATAATTAGTCGTCGAAGCACAATCCATTACTTGCTTTGTCTATTTCCATTAAACTCGAATCGTCACAAAAATTCATTTGCCTCGGAGAATTGGCTGAAATTGTCCTTTTTTATTTTTTTGTTATATGCGTGGGAAGGAAAACCGATAGACCTCGTCATCACGCCGTGACACGATCTTTCGAGGTCATTCCGGCTCAATGGATCGTACGAAAGAGAACAAATCTGGAAGCGTGGCGTGGTCCGAGAAAAAGCTGTACTTTAATCTCAGCTCAAGACGTGAAAAGATCTGGAAAAATGTATATCACCCCAGCTTAGCATAACCATTAATCTGGAAATTCTCAATTGGCCGGTTGCCAAACGTTGATGTACACGATCCACGATTTCTCATCTAAATCCACTACACGTTTCTCCGCACAAGTACTTGCCGCGAGATGGCCGTGCAGATCCGATCTGAGATTAGCATGAAAACAAAGCTTTGCTATACTATCAAAAACCATTTTTCCGGGGTGGGGAAAATTCATCAGCTTCGGGACACGCTTTGGCAAAAGGTCGCGCAGGGGAAAATAAATTCCTCTTCGTCATATCCGTGTAGCTCGCTCGTCTACTTGCCGGGTCACGGACTTAATAACGTCATAATGCCCACGTAGTCACGCCTGGCACACTATTAAAAGTACTGGCATGACACGATCGTAAGCGATGCACACACTTGATTCTTTTTTTCCCCGTCGTATAACGGCAACCAGGCATCTCCCCGGGCAATTTTCTCGAAATTAGTACGGCGCATAATTCGCGATGGGCGGTAGGTCGTCCATCTTACCAGCAATAACCCCTCGCAACACTTTGATCTCTTGGGATCGACACCGCCGACGTGGCTCGGGGCTTCAAAAAGAAAAATATACGCTCGCCCGTTTTTGGAGAGCGCTCTTGAAGCCTATCGGGGCGATATTTCACGCGGAGCCAACGAGCATGTCGGCTGAGCCCTTAAAGAAGAATATTAACACGCTGGCAGCGTGTCATGGGATTTCCCCGTCTTTGCCGACCGACCATGATATATCCCAGCTCAAGAGCAATCTCGTTTTTTTTTACATTTCATAAATCGAGATTGTAGAGTGACGTTAATTTTATTGTGCTTCGTCGAAAAGTCCGAGAGAACCGTAAATACTAAAAGTATAAACTCGTGTTCGAGTCTCGGTCCGGTTACCTCAGTGTCCGATCTTTTTTCCACGCCAATTTTGCTAATACGGTTTATTTCAACACCAACACCATAAATTTAATTTCATTTTATAAATTAAAAATGACTTATCAATTGAGCCGCACATCGGTGGTCGAAAATGATTACTTCACATCCATAGTCAGGGTTGTGGACTACAATTCTAACTCCATGAGACCAGGTTGATGGATTATTTTCACATAAACGTTTGATCAGAAGATGTATTTAAACATAATTTAACGCAGGAAATAGGGCAGTATTCGTATTAAAAGGAACAAGCAATCATTTTTGGTCTAACAAAGCAATATTCCCGTTATTTTAATACTCCCTCTGTTCTCATGGAGTCAGAAAATAACTGTGGAACATTGCTCTGTTAAATCAAGAATTATTGCTATGTTCTTATACTGACAACGAGCGAGGAGGTTCGGGGTACATACATGTACCTATAAACTCTAAACCTGTAAATAGCGTATGCGCCTGGCATAGATTTATTGCAAAGCATTGTACACATTCAGAGTATAGTACGTCCCATATATCGATGTGACGTATGTTATTAATCTTTCAGCAATATTCCTATCTGATTTTCTCAATTTCACAATACTATCAATTATTCGTAAGGTATATAATGAACGAGAGTAGGAATCTCGAGCCCTAGTATCTTTTTTTTTTAATTAGTTTTCGGCACCTGCTGCTAAAGTCATTTGACCTAGGACCACTATTTAAGGTGGGTTTCGAAACACCAGAGCTGCAGTATATCTATATATATATATATATATCACACCAAAAAACCATCAGTGACGCGCGGGAAGACCACCGTAGTTCTTTTTAGTATCTTTTGCTACGATCATGATTTTCCTAATATCTTTCGAATTTACGTCTTGGACTCTTCGACAGAAAATGGGGAAAACATAAAAATCTATTATTTCGGGAAAGTTGCGACGATAAGTTATACTTTGAACCCATGAATATCCAGTTCTCACCGCGTTGGAATTCCGGAGGATCTCGGTTAGAGACCTCGTCGATGTTATTAATGCGGACCTTACTGCTGGACACCGCTTTAATTTTCCACGTTCCTGTACTTCCGGATGGTCGTTGCAAGCCAACATATTCGCCGCATTCGTCCGTGCTTTCCGGGCGTTAATATTGGGGAGATCGGCATGGCGGGTTATAGTCCCTCGAACGGACCTTCAAAAGGGCCCCGAGAGAGACGAGTGCTTCCTCGCGGTTATGGAAGCCACTAACTTCGTGAGCAAATGAAGCAGAAATAGTCCCGCACCCACGGCCGTGTTCTGCGTTCTTGGCGATTGGGCAGTGGCCTGATTTTCACGGTCGACTAGGTGCAAGATGGATTAAGTATGGCCCTTGCACACCTTCCAGAGAGTGCCTCATAAATCGCAGATCAACGCGTCCTCGGACGTGAATGTGTACTGAATCGAGAGTCGAACACGGAAAACAATTAACCGGTCGTGCAGCAGCTCATATCCGCCTTACTCTTCTGAAGGGCAAACTCTTGACACTTCCGTTGAAAGCTTTAATTAAACATCATTGCTCTTCAAAGGTTGATATTAAATGACGATACAGTTAATTATGTTTAAAGGGATGGAACGAAATGAAACGAATTTGTTGAGACAATCGTATAAGGAAACGCCTGGAATTATGAAATAATTTGAATCTATTATTGATAATATTGATAATCGATGGTGCACGAAATTAAATTCTACAGCGAAACAGATTTGAGGTTATGGATTTTGGGGAATACGTGGGAAAATGCATTTTTTCGGATAAGTTAATAGAGCCGATAAATAAATTTTGGCCTTGGGCAAAGCATCGATAGCTCCAGGCGCAGAGCCCATTTAGTAATTTCGAAAATATACATGCACATGTTCGTTTTGCATATCCCGCTGAGGAACGTTCTTCTGGAAAAATCTCCTCTCAAATTTGATTTAATCGGCCGATAATATTGTTTGCCGAATAAATAAATTGATTACAATTTAAACACAGTGGTTCCGTATCGACTGATTCCTTCGATGCAGTGAGTTCACATTTTACATTTAACTGCGATTTGCATATTTGATTGTGCTGTGGCAATATGATTTGATAAATTCGGTAAATGAGTTTTGACATTGTTTATGGATCTTACATAATCCGAATAATGGTTTCCAGCGCACCGCAGTTTATTTTAACACTGCTACGGACTTTCTGTTACTTTAAGATAAATAAAAGATGTTAATATGCGCAGAAACGACACATATATCTTATTTTTTTACAAAAATTTCTGTTTAAAATTACAAATAAAGGTGTTAGCAGAAAATACTTAATCATAGCCATATCTATCATAAACATCAATTAAATAGTAATTGGAACAAATTCAATCAGTTAATTGTAGAAAGTTTGAAAGGTATTTGATTCGTTCATACAGAGACGACGAAGGAAGAATGAAATAAAATATTCATTCTGATAAGGTTTGCGAAGGCTTACTTAGTATTATTCATGTACGTCTATTTAAATATCACGATGAATCTATTGTTTATTATTATTACTTAATTTTACCTTAATAATTAAGCAAAGCACATCACCCATTTAACATATCCGACTAGAATCCTGTATTATTATCACACTCTGACCTATCTGTTCCTCTCTATATCCATTATCATCTCATTTCTATTTTTATCATGCGCCGTACACACTGAGAGTAGGTCTAACAACTAGTGACGATTAACTCGAAAGTGGTTAATACGCCCCAATCTGTGGCTTTCCGATTAGCAAGCCGGATTCCATGATATTTTTCGTGCCGATCCACAGCCGATATCGGACCTCCGCTTTGACATTTGCGGCTTCGCAGTTTATCAACCGTGAGATGCAACGGCGCAATCGGCCCGGCAAAATCTCGTAATGCCGTGTTGACGCAGTTAGAACCGAGTGCCGAAACATCCGTGCGGATCGTTCGATGCCCATTTCCGACCGCACGTACCGGAAGTTTCGCACGTTTCACCTACGCGCCTGTGTTCCATAATGGTGAACATGATCCGTTTTGTGCGTGTAGTGGCCCATGTCCTCACTGATGCTTCCACGCTGAGAGAGCGGATCATCGTTCGACAGGTCATATCAAGTTTAAATTGACCTTTCGTGTTAATGACAAAAGCAACGTTACTGGAAAACGCTTTAAAACAAACTCTTTAATGTAGATTAAATTCGTTGCATGCTCACCCAAAGCAAATTGTCGGTTTCTTTGTTTAACCAGTTAAGTGTAGAATTTAGTTTTAAAAATCCTCCAGAGAGGGCGGAATTAAAATTAGACAATAATGAGTATACACGTTAAACGCAAGGTAGATGGTCCTATTATATATATTTTACGAAAAACGAGGCAGGATTATATTTTTATTTGATGAAATATTAATAATTTATATGCGCAAAGGTTATTATGATGATAATCTTAACGATTGTCAAAGAATAATAAAATACATAAATATGAAAAAAATTGAAGAAAGAACATAATTTTAAGAATTTCAATTGATTTTGGTACGATATTTTTTGAAACACGGTGCCCTAAAAAGTAGCGCGTCGCTGGTCATATAGCAATATCTCGACTTCTTACGGATTTCATTTCTTGAATAGATGACACATCTTTGGAGAGTATTTGCTTTCGATGCAGTAACCGGTATAAAATTGGGGAAATATTTTCCGACAAGCCGTGTAGGTTTTGTGGATGTAGATGATTGACAACATTACTGCATGTTGCATTACTGAAACGACGCATGACCTATGACACTACTTAACGTAGTATTGCAATTATCATTGAAATAAGTCTGAAGGAATAGTGACCAAACTCTGAATTTGGCACAACACTAGCATAAATACATATCACATATAATTTTACATCTTATTCGTGATATGAAAAAACTGTTTCTTATTAAAAATCCTTGACTCAAATAATAATCGAGCAATCGACATTGGAGGTATCAAACTATCACTAAATACCGTAAACTGCCCATTAAAAGCATAATATCCACCTTATGCATTCATTACACTTTTATAATCACGAATAACCATGCAAATTGCGAAAAATTCGACAGATCGCGATGATAAAGTAGGCGTAGTGTGAAAGAGTTTGAAGTTACCCCGTGACTGAGCCAAGTGTGTCTTTGAATTTTGATCCTAGCAGGGATGGTTTCTCTCTGAAAATTACACACGCGGCTCTGAGACGGATTATTGGACTAAGCAACGACGCGGCGGGAGGGGTTGGAGGGGGAGGGGAGCTTAGCGTCGCCTGAGGGAGGGTCGTGAAAATTGAGGTGATCACCCATGGGGTGCCGGCAATCGTTACGGCCAGGAAAAAATTACGCTGCAAAATTCGAGAAGGTCGGGGTGCTTCGTTACCACGTAATTTTGCCACGGTAATTCGTCATCGGGCAACGACACAAAAATGCGTCGACCGGATCTGGAAGCCACTCCGGGGATCCCGGCGAGTAGAATAGGGGCGAAATAAAAAATTCCGTGTGCCACCGGTGATTAATTCCTCCTCCATATAATCTTTACCCTTTTATAGCCCGAATACTTTTTATACCATAAATTTTAATGATGGCCTAGTTTAGAGCTCTGCGTAATGATGCGTTAGAGTAACATATAATAATATAGTAGTAATATAATGGATAGGTAGGTAAAACAACATTCAAGTGAAAAATAATGATACATAAACCTTAATATGACCTGGTATACAACGAGGGAATAATCTTATATTTAGTAGCGCCTGGTCTATTTTATTCTACGGAGATTGAAGGTTGAATTATTGATAGATACTTATTTACAGCGGCACTCTTTTATACGGTAGTGTATTAATGTAGAAGGATCTATGTTCTGCTTTGGCTGACATTAAAACGAAGGAAAGAAATAGAATATGATCTTATTTTTATTCATCGTACTTAAATGCCAACCACGAATTGAAAAGATCGATGCTACTCTATGTATATCAAA
This sequence comes from Ampulex compressa, assembly GCA_038496175.1. NCBI lineage: Eukaryota > Metazoa > Arthropoda > Insecta > Hymenoptera > Ampulicidae > Ampulex > Ampulex compressa. Next base: position 218,180 of record JBCFXI010000190.1, on the reverse strand, counting down.
TTAAATGGTTCGCATAATGTCCCCTCTGCATTTCAGCAAACTAACGCGAATATGTCAGATGAATTTGGCCACGTTTGTAGATGGTAGCTGTGGTATAATGACCAGTGAAGGTACTTGAAGTGAGGTGGATCTAACAGCGGAATTTTGTAAGTCAGTGGTTACGACTTTGGTTATCGGTCTCCTCAGGGAACTTTGAGGTCACGCTGCTGTTACGGCTCGCTAACGACTTGCACTTACTTGATAGAGCGGGTTATTCGGGTTAGGGATAACAGCGAATTTTACGTACCCATCAGTAGTAATTGTCTGCCAACTTTTTTGAAACGTGTCATAATTAACTAAGGACACCACGTGATTCATAGTAAATGAGTATTGATTATCCAGAATACATGAAATCTTTAACGGTAGAATCACCGAAAGAGCTAACACGATATATTTCTAGCTTTTAATGAAATTCTCGATATTTATTGCGGTGTATTTTCGAAAAAGTTCATCCATTTCGTTATAGTATACATATGATTGCATATATCTATTTACCTCTGTTATTCTGTACTCCTTTAATGTAATATGTACTATATTCATGTAATACATTTAATTGTTTCGGGATAGTAGTTGGTAGTACAGTGTCAATCGCGGTCTATAGAAACTAAAAAATGCTGCTTAAATACACGTAATTCGACAATTCGGTTATAATATTAAATTTATCTTAAAAATAAGGTGAATAATAATTGCGGATGTCGATGGATTTATGTGCTTTATTTAGATATATTTCTAAGAAGCTGGGATATTACACTTATATGTATTGATTTAGAGTTAAATATATGCCTTTGAGTAAATTTATAAAATTCGTTGTGTGCAGAAAAATATATACTTTTTTACCCTTAAAACGTATCTGCTTTTTCTTATCGCGATTGAGTGAAAGATAGCCGATCTCTTGGTTACCATTCGGGCACGTAACGAGGAGCATTAGGAAGAGAATATCACATACGTGATGGTATTAACCCGTTGACGGCTGGGCGTGGAAATTCTATTTTAAGTTTAAGCAATCTCCAGCTTTGTGTTTGATCCAGTTTCATTCTGTTTAATCGCATAACCGGATTGCAAGTTGTCGTGCAATTCAATTACGATCCTTTCCGACATTTGACGCAAACGTTCTTGTCGTCCTCTGCAGATACGCCATTCGAACTTCTGGTAACGTCCATCCTTTGTGTTTCACTTGTACGAAAAATATCAACACCGTTAAGCGTTGGTGAAAGCATTGGACCAAACAAAAGGACTTTCGATAATGGCGCTTCGAAAGTTTCGCTTTGAGAGCATCTATTTCCAGCAGATGATGAAACTCGAAGATACATGGGCTAAAAGAGTCGACCGTGATAATTTAATTGGAATATCTTATAGTTGAATCTTACAATTAGATATATAATGACGAAAACGTTAAATATTGTATCTTTTAAGAGCATCAAAAATCACTTCAATATACAAGATCGACCACTGCATCTCCAATCTTCTCACGAAATAAGGAAAGTATCTATTTTGAAGATTATGAAATACGGACTACCCTATCATCTTTAACCAAGCTGAATCCAGAATAATGACCCACGTTCTAGAACATAAATACCTGCGTTTGTCTTTGATGTGTAGGAGGAGGGCTGTTGAAAGAATAATATGGGGCGACCCTTCACTTAAATTAACGATCGTTTAACACAAGAATTACCGATCACTTTCTGGGCATATTTAGAACACCATATACATCTTTAAAAGATAGAGGAGAGTAAAAGGAAATTCGAGCAAATCAATATGATGATGTAAATACTGCATAAAAATCATGGAAAATCTAAAAAAAAAATGCATCGTTATAAAGCACTACGATTTTTTAAAGACACGACCGTTCAGTTATTTTGGCTGATTTGGTAGTTCCAGTGTTAATAACTACTGTGGGGGATTGATTTAAAAGGTTTGTTATGGATGGTTAGGTTCAAGTAATTTTCGCCAGAGACTTGTGTCGATATAGTTGAATGGTTTATTAGTATTGCTAAGCTACAATTACACTATATATACGATTCCCTATACGCTAACTCTTTACTCTATAACTCTTTAATCTTTGACTCTATAACTCTGTAACTCTGTAACTCTGTAACTCTGTAACTCTTTGACTGATCTCTTCTGACTACTCTCTTCGACTGTTCTCTTCCAACTGTTCTCTTCGACTGCTCTCTTCTGACTGCTCTATATATTTTATGCTAAGATTCTCTCTTTTCTAAATTATTCCCTTCCTCCTTAGCATCCCTGCACGCACCCCTTCTCGTTCATAGACATTCTTACGCTCTGGCATGCGTGCATTCTTTCAAACCATGCGTCACTTAAAACTAAACCGTGCCCTGTCAATATCACTCTTGTATCGTCACCTTATAACCTAAACACTCTTCAGTGGGTCCACGCTCTTATAACCTACGGAATATTTATGTCTTTTCACGGCGCACTATTTTCCCGTTCCCACACTATATATAAAGCTATTCATACAAGGCACGTTAGGCGGAATCTCGCGTTCGTCTCAGACTGAGGTTTTACTACGCGTTTGAATATGTACCACAATTGTCCACGGGTATCGCTAGTATCAAGTAGCGATGTAGCTTGTAACGTTGTAATGTTACAAAACCATGCAACGTTAGAATGTAACTTGACCGTGCGTCTCTCATCTCTTTTTTTTAAATCACCGACTCCTAAGGCCATTCGACTTAGGACTTACTGTTTAAGATGGCTTTCGGACCATCAGGGTTACAGTATACATATGGCATCGAAATACCAGAGGTGATGGGCGGGATTAGAATCCGGGTCTCCCGCGTGGGAGCCCGAACCTCTAGACACTACAGTACCGTAGCTCTCCCCCCGATCCTTCCAAAGCGATCAGTAACACTCTTGTACACGATGACTCTTACATATATATATTGTCAAGGTGAATTTATTCCGCAATAGATCTTTTAAGATTTTTTTTTGTAAATCAATTCTTGAATTTATCACCGATGTTGCTGAGCCATTTAATGAATGAGACATTAGTACAGCGTGGGAGAAAGTATTGATATTTAATTCTTCTTAGGTTACTCTTTGATTAATTTATTGCCTGCAAAGCTGCGAAGGCTTTCATTTATTTAAACGCCTTTTTTACTTTGGGTTGTTCATAAGACCATTTGTCAATTGGTTTGGGTGGTTTGCAGTCTATAGCTGCACATTGTTCAAGACGCGCGTGGAGAAATCTACGAGCATTGGCAGCGATTTTAACCAAAATCCTCTCGGTAGAAGATCAAGCTTTTAATCCTTATACTTCTATAGCCTCACAATTGAGATTTCAGAGCAGCCACGGCGGTGAAGGCGGGGATACCAGGAAAAGCGTTTGGTTTTGGCTTGGATCGCGCCCACCGAGAGCGCGTTTCCACGGGGATTCTCGTTAGACTTTACGCCTATAGGTTAGCATCGAGAATAGATAGGGAAAAGAGCATGCGGGCGAGTAGCCATGGAAAATTATAAAACAAATACCACCGAAGCACGGGGAAGGCCGTTTGCCTTTCGTCAGTAAATACCCGAGGGGCTGGAAAATTTGTTCGAGAAACGAAGGGGTACCGATATCCTCGGCTACCGCCGCTCTGTTTACGGATTAATTAAAGCACCACCGATTTCCCCTCTCTCCCCATTCTAGCTTTCTCGACTATCCGTTTAACCCTTTCCAGCCGTCGAAGGTACGCGGCCATCGATTATTCTCGGCCGTTCCCGAGATCAAATAACCAGCATTGTTTGCCGCCGTTTTTCGGCGTTATTCCATGCATGACTTGCTCTTTCGCTCGAAAATTCCACCCATTGTGGCGGCCCGTGCAGGAAAAAATTTCGATGTGCCGACCGTTATCGCGAAAACAAAGCTGAAACATTACTTTTAAAAGATATTTATTCGTGTCATATTTACTCTATCGATTTTTGGTATTGACTTCTGTATATAAGTTGAGGTTTAAGATATTACTAGGCATGCAATACACTTTTTTATGCGCAGAACTTCGAAGTGAAAAGAATCTGGAGTAAGCATTTGTAATGAGAAGATACGAAATTCTTTTTGTCACTTTCGCGTGTATTACGCTAAGTAAAAGATTTTACACGGCTAGTTCCGTTACGGCTTGTACTTAGGGAACCATCAATTCTCGCCGTTAAATTCCAAAATCCTACGAATATCCGACAAAACTTCGTAAAAGCTGAAAGCAATAACGTGAATATATGGTTCTCGTGATATAACATATCACAGCTCGGCTGAAGCGCTGAGCTCGAATTGGTGTTATCTAGAAAAAAAAAAAAAAAAAAAAAAATAACCTAGAGATATTTCTGACTGACCCATTTAGCGCTTATCCCCTACGATCTTACTTTGCATCTTGATAAGGCGTCCTCTTGTTTCGAATGTTTTACGTGCCGCGTTAATTTTTTATATCCCAAGACCCAATTATATCCTTAAGAAAACTATTCGGCGATCCAATAAGGAACCCTATGGGAAGCGATAACGCTCCCTGCCCAGGGAAACGATCCTACCCAACCACACCTATGGAAATCGAGGACAAACTTGCCGTGGCATAATACAGTTGTAGGATTTTTTCTTTCTCGAATTTATGGTAACTACCATTGAGATAACCGAGGAACGTGCTTATCCTTCGGGACCCACCTGCTGTACCGTTCACGGTATACTAGCCAATCTGTTTAACTCATCCCCGAGGCGCCCCGCGCAATATCGCGGCTTTAAAGAATCCAAACACGGTTAAAGCAGATACGCGTTCCATGGGATTACTCTCTTTCGTCAGACATATAGCTCCTTAGAATGAACTAAGCCATCGATCGATGGCTGATCGCAACTTTTCTTCGAGCACAAAAAAGAATTTTACTGTTAAGAATGAGTTTCATATTACTGCGTGTACGATGAGAACAATAATTTTGTATGCAGGCCTAAGGGTTTTTGTATTACGCTCCTCTTGTTGTAAAGGTCAGTAAATGATGTTTATTCAGTTCACGAGGAAATAATTAATAATTTAATATTTTTTCTTATTATGTATTATTATTATGTGTTACATATGTTTCATAATAATTTCTTATGATGTTTGCATAAATATTATAATCGACAACGGGTTTTGTGTCATTCGGTTTTGAGCATGATGCAGAAAAACCAAGATATTAGAAACAGAAGACTTACGAGATTAAAAGTGATGTTTTAATTAACAAAAAGACGTTTTTTTAATGTGGGTTTCGCAGAAAATATTTGGGTCTCTGAGGTACTGGAACGATTCTCGAATCCATGAGCTTTCGCTTGTCAGCGACTGTGCTACAAACGAAGCTACCCTCTCTCAATCCTCAGAATATCTATCATATTGTGAACATACAAATATTCTGATGCTACACTAGTTAAAGTAAATGTCAGTTAATCAAACTCATGGTATAAAAGACTTGAATTTTTAATTTTGATATGTTACGCGTATTACTTCAAAAATAAAAAAAATATGATTCAATAATTAATTAAAGAGGTCTTGAACAGTATTTTGTATACGAATTCTCCTTAATCCTTATTTGATATATGCGAAATCCTTAAAGATGTCGTTCTTTTTCATCAGTAGTCGTGTAGGTTGTGTTCGTGTAGACGTTAAAATACTAAAGGTTATAAATGAAATATGAACTTGAAATTCGAATGATGACCATTTCTATATATGGTATCATTGTCATCATAGAAAGTTAATACAAAAATGGGCTTTGAAAAAAATTAGAACTTCGGGTGGTTGAACTGGTAATCGATTCCCAGTTCCTTTGTTTCATATGTGCGGAATAAGAAGAAAAGGGGTTTATAGATATATAAAAAATTGTGGTTCGTATTTACGGTTGATCTAGACAATCATTCAAGTTTATTTTTTGCATCTCACGCCATCACGGAGTATGAATTCTCAAAGTTCAATGTTCCATGCTAAGCGAATCAGAAACAGGTTTTTCACATTAATTTCATTCTTTTATAAAACAATATTACGCTTTTGCAATTGAAATTCAACCTTTGCAACAACAAACAAAATGGCGGATTTCATTTTCAAAAAGGTGAATTTCATTTGGACAAGGGCCGATTCCATTTGGAAAAGGTGAGTTTCATTTGCACAACGGTAGATTTCATTTGCAAAAAGGTGAGTTTCATTTGCACAAGGGTCGATTCCATTTGCAAAAAGGTGAGTTTCATTTGCACAAGGGTAGATTCCATTTGCAAAAAGGTGAATCCCATTTGCGAAAGAATGAATTTGTTTTGCAAAAGGGTGGTTTTGTTTTGCAAAAGGGTGAATTCAATATGCAAAACCTATATGAGCAAAACGTAAGCAGGTTATGAACAACCAGCCGGTGTCGGAAAACTGTCCGGCTAATGTGAATTATTCGATTTTAATTTGCCGTTAATCTGCACGGAGTAATTATCAGAAAGCAATAAATCGCTGACGCTGCCGGCCGCACGCTTTACCGCAATCACAAAAAGCTTCATTGTGTACAGAATAATTTCCATGATTTCCCAATGGCTTTGTGCGCTATCCGTTGACGTTGCGGTTCGTCGAAACGATTCCCTCCCTTGTCGTTTGACAACAACAAAAAGTGGTCACAAATTTACAGCTATTTCTCAACTGTAACTCAAGATATCGATATACCCAATCGTAAAATATTTTCTCTTACTCTGCCTCTCTCCCCCCCCCCCCTCTCTCCCTCTCTCTGTAACTCTGTAACTCTGATCCTGAGACCGATAGACATTTATTCTTGTTTGCCCCTCAGTTATAACGCAATCTATATATTTTTGTTTGCAGAAGCCGAAGAAAAAATATGAAAAGATGTACCAATTGTCTTCGGATAATACAATGATATAGTAAACAAGCAGCCAAATTTTCATTGCAAAAATATATCGGCAACGAACTACTAACGCTACTTGCTCGGTGGTTTCTAACGATATAAAACAAGATGGTGGTCATAGCGAACATCTCTTTTAATAATTCTCCATCCGATATTCCGGAGTTAAATTTCAATCGCCCAAATTTAACTCCAGAAAACCAAATGGAGAGTTATCAAAAATGTGCAAAGAGATGCTAATTATGATCACTCTCTTGTGTTATAATTTTTGTTGTAGAAATCTCAATGGATATCCCATGCGACAGCTGTGCATATTTTACGTGGTTTGCATATCATAAATTGAACGATATTAATGTAATATTTATTACCAGCTGATATTAAAGAATATTGAACTAAATAAGTAAGGATTACAATAGTGTAGTGAATTGATGTTTGAATTTTCACATGAAATCTTGGGTCAGATTCTGTATATATTTTCGCATGTTTCCACCTGGAAGGCATTCTGAAAACCTGTTTTCAAACACAGTACTAATTACAGATAATAGTAACCGAAACAACGTCAGTAAAAATTGAGCAAAAAGATAAGTTCTACAATGTTTTAGCATCAGTGTATTCTCATCTCTATTTTTCTACGGTCACTGTTTCAATATTTATAGTTCACTCAAGCAACGTAAAATAAAATTGTACTACAAATCTTGTGCGCATTATAATACGGAAACGAAGGTACGTGCTATCAGTCCTCTCCATTCTCAACACTACCTTCGAAAACAACATAGTTCATGGTAGACAGCATATCGTTATGCCGAGCTGGCGAAGTATGACGTCATACTCGCGGAAACCTCTCTATGCCGTGAATCCCCATATTTACGCACTATTTTATATTCATTTTCCATTTCGATTTACACTAAGATTTGTTTAAGGTGTCATAAATGTCTCTCACGTCCTTGAATATATCATCGAATAGGATGCGGGAGGGGGGGGGGGAGTGGAAGGTGTGTAATAAAACACATGATCCATGAAAAGGAACGGCACGGGGCTGTAAACTTTCGGACTTCATATCTCGACGGCTTTGATCTCTTTTGATGATGGCTTCGCTTATCGGGAAAGTCGAATGAGGGACACCGCCGACAAGAAGAGAAACTACATCCTCGCAGCTACAAGTCGGGAAGAAGTTGCTGTAATGAATAGAGTTTAACTCTTATTCGTATTACCTCTGGATATATTTCTACCTTATATATACATAGTATTTTATATGTGGTGAAACATTGATATTAGATCATCTTTTTTTCTTACAGAACTATACTTTTGGAAATAATTGTTTGCGAAGCTGTGAATGCGATAACCTGTATGTACATGTATTCTATTGTTTTTGGTTTGAATCCACCTTGAAGATAATAAGTACTAGGTTAAGTGGTTTCAATAGACGATGTTAAAAATCGAGCAAACGAACAAGAAATCGACGTGGTTTGCTGGGAATTGCGTCTAGCCTACAGTCTATGTTTTAAATTTACTATCTAGAATCTAATAGTCTGCTTCATCGAAACTCTACGCATATTTATTACTATGCGGAGTGAAAATTTTAAGAACGATACTGTCATTTTGTTACGATTTGGGTGAAATTCTTCTGCGAATGCAAGGACCGAGAGTTTATCTTTGTAAGAGCCGTAAAGGGTGCCGAGCCTAAACAGAATACGTTAGAGCGGCGCCTGTTTATACGACAATCGAGTCTCCGATTTTGCTATGATCGCGGACAAAAGCCTCACAATGAAAAAGCAGTCTTCTTAATTTTTATCGAACGATGTCTAACCGTTGATCAAGGGGATAAGATAAAAGTACCAGTAGTTGACATTGTAAAGAATTTTTTGCCTATGCGTTCACATAGTTTCAAGCTACGTTTACTTTATGGAAAATTTATGATTAGTAGTCGGAGCACAAACTATTTTTCTATTATATTACAAGTATTCAGTATTGATGGCCGTTGAAAAAAACTTTTTTTTTCAAAAGTAAAATTTGATTCAATAATTAAAATCCTTTTGTTTCAGTAGTGGACATAGGGAGAAAAACTAATAAATAAACTAGTCTTGGCAATGTAAATAATACACACTTGCAATACTTACATTTTAACCAAGTGCTTAGCGATTTATATTATAAGAATATATTATAAGAAAATACACAAAAGTCGTAAGAGTTGCGCACAGGTTTGATTAATCGTTCCCGACACTTCTCAATGGCGGACTATGCACAGTATTTCGTAATTAAACCACTGAAGAGCGACATTGTATAGAGTAATAATGTTTGATGTATTCCACCTTGTATTTTCCTTATTTATTTACTTTTTTTGAAAAAGTGTCAAATACTGATACAGTGTCAACTACTGATGCTTTTACTTTAGTTCCTCGTACAATTTCGTTTAAAGCACATGAACTGTCTTACACCAGCGTGCTGATAAAAGATTAATCCAAGAATTGCCAATGTGTTTTACTTAAACCAACGCAAGCCATCTCGACTCCCTTACATCCTTAAGGCTTAGATGTCGATGGCACGTATCACGAGTGAGCGAATGCGCGAGATTTTGAGTGTGGTCCAAAGCATGTGAAGTGTGCATACACCCGGAAAGACCAGTTCGAGATGCAGAGTAGCAAATTGACAGTCGTGCATAGAAAATCATACGCAGAAAGTCAACAAATAACACCGAAAATCTCCAAGTATCGAAAAATTGTTTATGCAGTGCCGCAGCGTTCTTCATTTTAGTCGATCCATCGTTTTAAATCTTTTCAATCAACCAAATTAAATCCCACATTATTAAAACGGAATATCCACAAATATGTAAGTTCCACCTTCAGTTCAAGCATGTATTACGCGTGGCGCAAAATCCTTTGGCGACACTTTTATCCTTCTGACCAGCAACCAGAAGATAACGTATACCGCACGAAAGGAAGACCAGCTGCGATCAAGGAAATCTCTCGGAGCTGAGGGGAATAAAAGCGGAGCGAGGTAAACTCAGAAATAACCTATTGTACTTATGAGCGGGGATGCGAATGGGTTAAATTATGGGGGCAGGCGTAGCGTGTCTTGCCTACAAAACGAGTGTGTGCGACGCAGATCCAAGAAAGAAATAAGAGGGCGTCGGCGGTTGGATAGAGTTTGGTGGTAGGAACCAATATAAATGCAAAGGCGATCGGGTTCATCACAGGGCGCTCACACCGGGAAGGTCGAAGGTGGAGGACCGGTCCGCCCCATTGATATTCTGCCCTGATAACCGAAAACCTCGGATGTGCGCCAGGCTTGTCCCCGGATTAAGGAACCAGTGTCGTCGGTCTGGCTTCGTGTCGTCGACGATGGGAATTTAGCCGCGTTTTTAGCACGTTATGAAATTCCACGGAAGATCGGCCAGCAACTAGAATGGCTATTCGCCTCGAATTCCTCGTTATATAGCCGCCTTTGAGGACTTTGCAGCAAGAACGATCGTTTGAAAGAGCGAAGGAATCTTCCGTTAGAACCTTCCATGATAGACAAATGCCGATATAATTGTCTGAAATTACAAAAAATTCTTACCTCCCTTTTGGTTGAACAGAGAAAGCAAGTTCTTAATTCTATCTCGTCTTTTAAAGATAGGATATCTAATTATCCTGTTCCGTGGAAAATAAGAAAACTTGGTACTGGTGTAGCTAGAAAGATAAGTGTGTCTTGTATCTGCGCTTTAGCATCACTTTCGTTTGATTCCAGGCATTTCACCGTACTCCAGTTTCCTGCTCTTTAAAGTTCAGCATTTCTCCTCTTGCTATAGAAGCAACTTAATTAATCCGCATTTCCCTACTTCATTATCTCAAAGTCGTAACTTTAACTTCGGCTTCTGAAGGCATGTTTTCAGGTACGACTCGTGGAGGACAAATGTGCAAATGTGATTGCCAACCACGTCAGCGACTGGCAATGCAAACTGGTGAAATAGCTGTATCTTTATGGGCATTTTTACCCTTCGTCGCGATATAAGGAAGGACACGTTGGTGGAGGAATCCCAGACGCGAATTGTGATTCTCTGTCGCAATGAAATTGTCCTTTGGAGAGCAGTAAACGCATTCCTCCACCACATTTTAATAGAACGTGAACTGAGTGTTTAAACGACGTTGAGCGTTGCGCCTGAAATTTAAGGGAACAAAAGCAGCGGTTTAGAAAACGTTTCTTTCTGCACGAATCAGGATGCCAACCTAATTGCCGCTCTGTGGCGGAGCTCTGAGGATTATGCGGCTCACGTGCGGACTGTAAGGCGGCTGAAGAAACCACCGATCGGTACCGCATTGCGGTAATTTGACACCCGGATATGATACCGCCCAAAGAAACGGATCCGCTTTTGGACAATTTCACAGCGGAACTAGTGTTGACGTGTATCTGAAAACCTGTTGGCATGCCTTTTTAAATGAGAAGTTGTCCTTTATCGTGCTAAAAGAAATGTTTTTAAGTTAATGTCACATGATAATTTGAGAATTATACATCGCAATATATTTATACCGTCCATTCTGAATGTAGGATAAAAAAGACTTTATAGAATTTGACCAGTGGAGAAGTGTGCTTACGTCCTCCTGTATAAATAAAACAAAAATCATAATGAGAAATTAAAATGATTATTCTGGACTGACGCATATGCAAAATTCCTATTCGTTGGTCGTCCTCAAGGTCGTCAGAATAAGGGTGAGGCCCGCGTTGTTGCGTGTTTAGAAGTATTTGGTACTCTCATAAATTAAGAATAAATACTGTCTGAAACGTCATTTATGTTCTTGAATAAGACTGTATCAAACCTGAAAAATAAACAAACATTTCTTAGAAATCACAAGAGGAACGATAAAATAAATGCAATTTTATTGTATTTTCTAGGTAAAACTGAATACGGTCTGAAAGTGTTTTGTGCAAAAGAAAACATGAAGTATTTAGTTGGGTAAAGTGTTTTTCTTTTGCATGTTCAAGTGGAACGAATAATGAGTTGGAGAGAGGCTCGAGACATAAAGTCCGACCTCGACGATGAATCAGAATGAGAAATACGATTCCACGGGAATCAGAAGTTGGCAAGAAGTGCTTCTTAAAACGGATTATAGAGATGAATATTAATAATGGCGGTAACTGCGAGAAAAAGTTAGGCGATAAAAAAGGCTCTTTAAAGGCGAATAACCAATCTGGCTGCCTGAATTTTCGGCTTCCCACTCGGTGACAACTAGCGGAGGAACTGGAAAATTAAATCAAAACTTCCTGTTTTTTAGAGATTACATTAATAACACTATCAATAACAAACTCTGCCTGGAAAAAAAACGTATGGCACTTATATAACATGGGTTTATTAACGACGATTATTTTTTAAATTTAAAAGAGAATTGCATTAACTCGTATTACTTTAGAAGAATAAAAAATTAATAGTCAATGTAAGTTAATTTAGTGCAGAAATGTACTTAGATTCTTTTCTTTATGGTTATCTATGCACATAGAATAAAATTTACACTCATTCCTTTCTTAACCTATGATTTCCAGTTTGTTTATTTTACAGCAAATTACAAGGCACTGTCCGATTTCCCTGTTTTATTCTGTTAAAACAGACATTGAATAGAAAAAAATTGTACTATGCATATAAACACAAATGTGGGTTTTGTGATTATTCTGATTTTGAATAATATTTGGACTGAACGAAGAAAAACGTAAATTATATTTCTGCAAGCGAACTGAATAATCCTGAAGTGTAGGCGATGGACGGGTAATATATTTCTACACGAAAGTACCATTATCTTCTGACGTTACCCGCTCGTAAATTTCGTAATGGCGTTACTCACGGCTTATTTCTCACAGAACCGTTGGAACTTCGAATAGGCGTGGCGGGTCGGAGATGCGTATCGTAATAATGCGAATTTTTCACTGTAATATCCGGCTCTAAAACAAAGCACGTATGTAAACGCATATTTAGGTATATCCGTCAACGTAACTCGATCTCTTAACCTATTTGCATCATTTGTGTATATATACGCTCAATTTTCCTGGTCACTATCACCGGAGCGTATATATACCCTTAATTTTGTTAATCGCTATTATTATTTGTACGCTAAAAAATAAAAATGAAGGGTGTTGATGGAGATAGAAGTAGTCATTCTGATTATAGTAAAGATCTATCACTGCCATTAAGATTTTCTGGACAACATTTTCCAACGGTCATACCATCAACGTCATCAAGAAAAGCTCAAAAGCGTTGCGCCGTTTATTTAGCTCAAAATGAAAGAAGAGAAACAATTTATCGGTATGAAAATTGTGAAGTCGCTTTGTGCATTTAACATTTCAAATATTATCATACTGCATAAAATAACTAATCAACATTTCCGCCACTATCAGTAATATATATGGACGTAAATCATATACTTACAATTTATTTTGTTTATGATATCCCTTTATTTTACATTTTTAGTCTAGGAAGAAAAATACGAGTGCATTACTTTAAAAATATACTCTTCGACGTAAAATCCATTGTAAATGAAACACAAATCACAATTGAGTCTTTAGCATGTTAATTCAGTTTAGAAAATGTTCCGTTAATACAAAGTATTACGGAAACATGGTGTATGGGTTACTAAAAAAGTCACGAAAACGTTATAAATCGTGGAAAATATGTAACCATGTGTATATACTTTCTTATGAACCTTTATATTATTCTATTTTAATACATGATACGTACAAATTCATCAAAACACATTTTGTATCGGGTACTTTGGCTAGGATTCTCGTACTCTAAACCACCGTGCGGCGGTCAGATGAAAACCAATGCAATTATCAGGGAAATTAGCTCAATCGAGCGGCACTCGGCCCAAATACACGCCCGCGAGGGTGTGGAGGGCGAGGAAGGGGGTGTCCATAGTAGGGATGCCTGACTCTTTGTCAATCGGCCGCAAGTCCCGGGTGGGATGGATGAACACCCTGGAGCAACACTTTTTGCGGGATGCCGGCAAAACCGGACAATAAACGACAGGTGCCAATGACACTGCATCGACCGAATTATCCACAGAGCAATGACCCTTCTATAGTCAAGTACAGGGATGATCCCCTCAGCAATTCAAAGTGCTAATTTTTTTCATTGATCCAAGCACGGAATTCCAGTCGACGAAGCGTCGTGAAAGCTCCTCGAAGCTCGTCCTCCAAATCGTTGCAACATATAACATTTTTGACGGACTATGATAATGAATATTAAAAACAATATTGTGAAATTAGGGGAATCTATTGATGAAATATGTTATTATCGAAAAGATTGTCTAGATAAGCAATGTTTTGCTCTAGAAAAAGGGAAAAGACCATGTGAATATTGTCAACATTTTTGCATATTTTCATACGTTTCTTTACGAGGATGGTTCGTTAGCTCGTCTGGGTTTGTTTCAGTTACGCACTTCATAACGAATTGACGAAAGTGCTTGCTGTGCGCGTTCCAATTGTTGTTTAATCTCACGGTACAACACCGTGAGCTCCACTTTTTGCGAGAGCTTGGTCAATACCAACGATTGGCGACAGGTGCGAATGCCAATATTCATTCCAAAAGAGTAATTGTTCTTCGCCGACTAAGCGTCGTGATAATACACTCGGCTTTGCGGGAAGCGCAAATATTTCTGTTTTTATCGTGATCGAAGCGAAGCGCACAGGTTCGCGGATGTGGGCGCGAGAATGTTTAATCGTCGCACGGCCTTCCCGCGATATTTTCTCCGTTTTTGATCGGTTATTTTTTACCGTCCTGCTTTTAATTAAAATGCCACCAGTCGCACACTTCTATCCCGTGCACGCGCTAAATTACAACGAGGCCTTTTAATTACAGCCGATAAACCATCTGTCCCGTTTTTCAAATCTGTTTTCCACAACAAGTGAAATCGAAGCTAAAATTTTATGACGTTATATATTTTTTTATGGAGATTTAAAAAATACCATCAATTTCGTCGGTTTATCGTATCTGTTTTTATATATTGATGACACTGGTATTCGGGGAATGTATTCTGTGCTTGACGATGTTTACATTGTACGTATATTTTGATTTTTATTCCGCCAGAGGCTGGAAACAAGTGCGAAATATCTATAAAGTCAAAATAATAGTTTCTGTCTAGATTTGACGTGGATAATTAAAAAAAAAATAAGAATGTTATAAATGTATTTCGATTCATTTAATATCTCATAGATGTCGTGTTTTGATTATAAGTTGATGCACATGTATTAGAATGTCAAGAGAAAAAATGTGAACAGTTGAAGAAAAGATATTGATCAATCTTTATAAAGATAAAGACTGTCCTAATCATTTAAAAGCAAAACAATAATTAATCGAATATATATTCATTAATAATTACGTGAGTCTACGTAACAATGACGGTAAAAATTATTCTAAAGGTGGCAATCAATAACTTTTTGCTGAATTGGGGTTTCCAATAACAACGAGACGTGAATGACAAATTTGAAATTTCTCTGCACGATATTATTAAATATAATATGCAACGTAAGCGAGGCTTTAAAAAAGTACATGTATAGGTCTGTCGCGAATTTGCACGAGCATACGTGTGCTAGACGAAAAGATGGAAATCTGTAATTACTTCAGACGAGAAAGTTTTATTCGGATAAGTCGACGGCCTGTAAATATTATGGGTATTATCTGCGAAATGAGAAAAAGGTGGAAATTTTTAATGCCGTGGGATATGTTTAAATCTAATAGAAAGACTTCAATTTGCTACAAAAATCTTAAAATAGATTTGCTAAAATATACAGAAATACAATTCCGATCTAGTTATCTCAGTGTCCAATTTTTTCCATGCCTTTTTTTTTAATATGGCTTAATTCACCACCTTATATTTCAGATTGTCTATTTCATTTATACCTAAATTTTAATTAACCGTAATTATTGAGTCACGCACCAAGTGGACAAAAATAATTAATTTCTAACACACAATGTCGTTCTGACGACTGAAATTTAACTCCATCATCTCGAGATGGAGAAATTAGTAGTGTAAAATGTAATTGGCCGCTAAGACCATATTCACGAATTGCCTTGATACATTCTATTTAACAATACTTAATTGATGCAGAGGTCTGTACGAAGTAACGATACAATTCTTTTCGTGAATAGTGGATAAGTTCCATACAAAGAACCGACACTTCTCGTTTCAATGTCATCTGCAAGAGAAACTCTCCAAGCTTCTCTCACTTTGTACATATTCCACGTGTGTACCATTTGACACGGGTGAAACGTCCAAACGATATTCGGAGTCCTGCCAAGTACGGTTCAGCATGTCAGCGACAACCGTTGCAACGCCAGTTTCTATTCCTTTTTTCAAATAATCGACATTACCTACCAAAGCTATAATATTTTTGAACCATGCGACGTTATTTCAAGATGTTTCGATAATCTCAAAAACTTTTCACAAATTTTCTGTTGTAAGTGAATTACACATCCATCAATGTATGTGTTATGCATTGCTTTATATATATTATTAAGGAAAATTCAATGTTCAAATCAAATGTATAGGCTTCAAAACTTGAATGTATTACTGGTATTTTTAGACATGATACTCAAAGTTACCAAAACTCGATATTGAAATTGAATTATTATTAATCAAGTTGAGTGTAATAAACATATACAAATTATTATTTAACTAATTAGACATACGAGTAAAAAAAATCATGTACGAGAAATTAAAGTATTTAAGCACTTTAAGGTTTCATTGCTAAATCGATATAAACTATCACGAGCGACGTTGGTCGTTTGAAGCGAATAATTCGAGGGAGACTCCAAACAGCCACACTAACGTATATAGATTATATTTCTATTCTACTGATGTCTGTTCGCGAACATCGAGCATTCAATGTACTTATATACCGAACAAATTCATCTTTCGTTACCTCGTTATGAGATTGTTTACAAACCTGTTTTTTACCTGACATTTTATTTCCGAATATCCTTCTATTTCAGCCGCTAGGATGCCTTTGGAAAGTCGTATGCACCGGCTGCAGCAAACGATAATCGTACACTCACAGCTCAAGACAAGTCCGAAGAAAGGTCGTGGCGATAAAACGAAGGATTCCTCCTCCAGCCGGCAGTTAACTGTGAGAATCTTTTCGGAAAGGTCTCGTAAACCTTTGATGCTCCCTTGTTTCTTCTTCGAGCTTTGATACGAACAGCAAACCTTTGAATTTTTCAGCGAGTGCCGTTTCATTTTCGAGAGTGTAAACAAAGCTCACGGAAGACGCATTTACTTGGCGAGTCATAAAGAGCTCTAATGGGCGGTTGCAAGGGCGAGATAAATTAGTTTTATCGGCTCGTTACGTTGCTATTGAAGTTGAATTATCGCTCGGAGTTCTCATTGTCAATTTATAGAGTGTGCGCTGCGACAAGAGCTTTATCTTCTTCGTTTATAGAGGGCTTAAACAGTTTCTCTATCGTTTTGTATGTAAAACCTACACTGAGACAAACTGCTTTCTTCGTCCGACAAACTGAGACGAAAACGGAATGAGTCGATTTTTTCTGGATTCTCGTGTTTTTGTAAAAACTGAATTTTGACAGACGATTATAATCGTCGTATCGCCAATCGTATAATATAACATATAGTATATCGTATAATAATAGACAATTATCAATATCGTGTAGTTTCACTTAAACGTTGATACGAAGCTTTACTGTTGACACTTCAGCCAAAAGAAAAGTTTCCGCAAAGTTCCTGCATGGCTACTGTTTTATTTTGAAGATCAAAAACGAGCTAGCGAGTTGTGATACTTTCCAAGTTCTGACGGATTGTAATACGTTGGTCTGAACTCGGAATAAATTATGTTGCTCCGCCTTCCGTGTTTTCGCCGATGTCGGACCATTGCCTGACATTCCCCTCCCTCTCCGTTTTCGTAGAACGTAAACGCTGATAAGAACTTTATATTTGGCACTTTAGCTACCAAGGATTTTGAGGAAGTTCTTTCGTCTTTGCTGTTTTATTTGCAAGAACGGAAACGGGGCTGACCTGGCCGGATACTTCCCAAGTCGTAAAAGCTTCTAAGGAAAATAAAATTAATTAGTTTTCCCGTCTGCTTATGTCGGAGTCCAACTGAATTTATAGCTTCAAACCCTTCATTAGCGTTTCATAAGGAGCAAGTATTAACAAGGACGTTATTACTGGTGCCCTGTCGAGTCTTTCAAATAATCATCGACAATGATCCAACATTCAACTAGATTTTCATAATTCCCTCACAACATCACGTGAATAAATAAATGTGATCCACAACTCACTCATATTCACAACACAATCTTCTTGATACTAAATATATAGAAAACGTAAAATGAAAAATAAATAAACGTGTTAGATCGTCATAGAAATTTGTCTCACTGTACGTCGAGGAAGTTCCAAAATTACAAAATTTCATTTCCTTGCGCGTTTTTCGTATAAATATTGAACTCCATGTAGGAGATGTAAATATTCGGAGGATGGAAAATGAACGGAGAACGTTCAACGAGGCCTCTCGCCTCTTTCACTTCTATTTTCCGGACAATATTCGACCAGTCGCTTCGTGCAAGCCCCAATACCTTTGGACATTTTTTCTCGGGGATGGAATTCACGTCGTTATCCCAGATCAAATCGGCAGATATGCCGTTTCTAATAAAGCGATTCGATCCACGCGCGCATGCCTCTACGAGCGACGATCTTATTACGTTTTGCACGAGGAGATGGCGTCGGACCGGCGTGCATCGCGTGCCATTGTCCGATTAATCTCACCGGCTAATCCAGGAGGCGTCTGATCAGCAGCCCCGATCACGGTGGATTAGGAGGACTATTAAGCAACGACCACGCGACAAGCAGGCGAACCTTATCCCCACGTAAATAACATCGACCGAATTTTATCTCATTTGGAAACGTGTTAAGGGTTTCGATAAAATCTGTAAATATTCTCATTTTGGTCGTACATAATCCGTCAATATAGGTGAATTATTTAAAAAAATCTCTTTACTCTTATAATACTTGGTTTTTCTAAAACTGTCGATATTCTCGATAGGCATTTCAGCTTTTCTAAAGATAATTTGCCGACTTGGAGGTAATTGCATCGCAATTAAAAAATGACGTTTTGTATCTGACATTATTTTTGGATATAAAAAGCTGAAAGTGATTCTCACTTATCTCTCTCCTGCTTCGAAACAAAACGTCATTTTCTAATTGCGACTCAACTGTCTCCAAATCGACAAATTATCTTTGGATATAAAAAGCTGAAATGCCTATCGAGAATATCGTCTGTTTTAGAATTTTATTATACAAATGTATATAATTTACGCCACATTGATGCGCATGCTTAGATTAATAAAATAGTTTGCACTGTATTGCGTAAACGCTTACCAGAAAATTAGAAATGTAATTCACTATAATAAATAAATAGAACGAACAGCCATTCTTTTAAAGCTACAAAACTTCTATACTTTGTCGCACACGAGTGACGAACATAGAAAATAACCCTGGAAGTATTTAATAGAAAACGATATATATAACTATCTACAGGCTTCGGATATATCTTCATGCAGAAGCCGGTCCCAGTTGAGTCTGGTTACCATCCATTCCAAGTAAGAAATCCATGGTACGATCTTTCAACGATGCTTCAGCAAGAGAAACCCGGCCGAGGTGCACGGAAGAGAGATCGCAGGAAACGTAACACGTAACTCGAGGAATTCGAAGCCTCCGTGATCTCTCCCGATGGAGAAAGGCCTTTATTACAATTTCAAATGCAATTCCTTTCGGCAGGAGGGCGCTCGACCTCCGACTCGGTGACACCATAAAATCGTCCACGTGGCGGACGTTTTCTGGGGAAGAGAGGGGGTGGGGGGTGTAACGGATAGCCGAGAAAAGAACGTGCTGTTTCACATTACCAGGATTAAACGGTCCGGAAAATAGAGCCGATATAAACGAGCCGATGGAACCTGCCACTCTTCGATAAGTCCCACGGACGACTAAACGCGGCACTGCGCGTCGAGGGTTACTTTTAAAATAATGAAACGGTCAACCCGTGTGTCCTCTTGATCTCTTTAATTGAATTAATGCAATTAACTTGAAGATGTTCAATGCCGTTAGTTTCGTCGGAGAGGCATCCAAATTGCATTTTCTTATTGAACATTTTTTGGGGCTCAGGCTTACCCTCGATGATTTTGAAGATGAGTATTCTGGTCATCGTGGTTTTTCAAGCAATCCTTATTGTATTTTAGATTTTTACGCGGTTTATTTTCTGCCATTTTCAATTATTCTTGAAAGAATCGAATAGTTCCATAATCTCCTGATCTTTACTGTTTTTTAATGAACCAAGTAACAACCATGATCCATGTGAGTCGAAGTTTGCATCAAACCTAAGAAATAAGATTTAAAGTGGGTCATAATTGGTTTGTCCAAGTAATAAGTTCAACGATCATAATCTGTTTTTGCAATATTCACTATTGTTTCTTATTAATGTCCTTATTTACGAACGTTGTAAGAACTCAAACCGTTCGTTATTTCTCCTGAACACCTAGGAAAAACTAATCTGCTCGTGAAGACCACATCGACATTTATTAATTAACACGTCGTGCAAGATGAATAGGAGTACCATATCATATTTACTATTTTTATTAACACGCTGAGTGCGAATTATAAGGAAATCTCCATTAGATCATGCGCGCTGCTTAGAACTGCGCTAGTATTGCGGTATAGCGATGCGAAGCGCACCGTTAACAAATTGAAATTTACTCGATGCAGATGTGTAAATATATTAGGGCCAATGTTTCTTATCGTTGTAAAAGATATCTACGTTTAGAATAAAACACTTATGGACATTCATTTTATATCATATTTTACATTGTCAGTCACCGATCACTGACGCGGCCTAAAGGGAAACTTCGGTGTCAGTCACCGATGACTAACCTGGCACTCAACGTGTTAATTTATAAGTGTGCCAAGAGCCTTTTATAAATCCGGATTTCGATTTCATACATGGCTTATAAATCTTTATGCATGACCTAAATAGAATTTAGTTTAAATGCACCGAATCTCATATGGTGCAAAGAATTATATGCATGATTAATTTCAATAACTGAATATACTGAATATACTCTGTTAATTGCGAGAATCGCGAGCGTTTAGATTTAACGTTTCACACCGACAGAGGTAGACTAAAGAGGAATTCTTTAACATATCATAATGTGTTCAAGAATTATTTGTTTTGCTTCTTTTCTTGTGCACGCCAGTCTATTGTTCATGTACACTACACGTACATCTTCCTATGTATTATTTATATATAATACAATCATATCGCAAGCTGTATACTCTTATATGTATTGTTTAACATTGCTTAAAAAGTGAAATGGTATTCCTGTTCATCTTGTTCCGTTAATTGCATATGTGTTAATGTATAGTAGTGTTTACACTACTGCTCATTAAGAACACTGCACCAATCATTATTCTTTTAAAAATACTTTCTTAGTTGTGTTTGTTTCGTGTTCTGGTGCATGCATGTTTACAAAGTTTCAGCGACACAAATCAAAATAATGCGCTAATAACAGTTACATTTTTATAATCTTTAAACTATTACATTTATATCTTAGATTCGAATTTCATAAATTTGATGTGATTCCTGAGAGCATCGCGGCTCAACTTGTCGCATCGGTTTCGTGCCCTAAATGCCCGAACTCTTATTGACAGGCATGTAGTGTGAGTGGACAAATAGATGCGTAAATGGGAACAGATGTGCGTATGAGTATAGAGAAAATGTGTGGGAAAGGACGAAGTCGGCAGTAGTAAAGCGCGCGCCTTGAGCATCCGGCCGTGGAAAATAAAATATAGCATTGTGAATAATTGGGAATATTCAAGCACTTTAAACCTTGATCCTTATATTTTATGTTATCAACTACTGATGATGGACGCGACCTGAACAAACTCCGTATGTCATGTACTCGTACCTGTCGTGTTCTAAAGGGAAAGTTCACTGTCAGGCACCGGTGACTGACGCATCGCTTAGTGCGTTAAGACATGGTTAAATTTTGCGCGATGTTGTTGCTCTGTACGGAAGTTTGACGCGAATTACGCATAAACGATAGAGCACTGCAATGTGTGAGGGACAATGCTGTTCTCTACATAAGTAGATTAGAATGAAATTTTTGATGATTAAATTATAATTTATCTGAAAGATATGATAAATATACTTTAAATTCAATAATTTACTTCAATAATTATTAATCCAATTGAGTATGATATATTTTAAAGTACAGTACGACATTTAGATCCACGACTCTTTGGACATGCGATACAATTTCGTAACACTTTTTTAGATTTTTTAGACTTATAGTACAATGGAAACTTAAAAACAGCATATGGTGTATTTTTTTAAATGAAAAGCAACAATTCATACCTGACACTGAAGTATCAAAAACAAAGACTGTATATTTTGTCTGTATATCGTTAACACCGTTATAACACGTTGTGAAGGCAAAAAAGTGTGAAACAAAACATATAAAAGCGATCGTGAACTCAAACACTGCGCGAGTGGGTCACTAGAGTGTGCCACTATAGACACACGACATCCGCGAAAGCCACTATAATGGCGCATCGTTCAGAAAGATAACATCCCCGAAAGCCACGATATTGGCGCAGCTTTCAGAAAGATAACATCCCCCAAAGCCACTATAGTAGCGCGTCTTTCAGAAAGCCGACATCCCCAAAAGCCACTATAGTGGAGCGTCGTGCCTAAGAGGTTAAAGAATTTTCTAAAGAACCGATCATCTTGGGGCCATCTTGAGGAATGTGCTCCAAGACAAAGCTCTCGAGAGTTCCCGACGATGATCCAGACGGAAGAGAAGACTCGATGGAAGCAAGATAAGAATGATCGCGACGTATTTCCCGCGGTAGGTGTTGAAACGTGGACAGAAATAAATTCTTATTAGGCGGAAGGAGGGCGAAATAAATAGGCGCGCACGGGCCTCCATCAGACCGTAGTAGCCAGACGCTCGAAACGGAAGGAGACGCGCACGGTAATGAGCGAGTCAACAATGATACCCGCCGGTAGAGGGCCGCGTTTACATCTCGGCTTTACGGGAGAAAAGGGATTACGAGGCCCCTCACCCTACGCACGGACGTCCCTCTCTTTCTCTCTTCCCTTTCGCCCCTTTTTTCCCGTTTTTTTTCTTCTTTTTTTTTGAGAAATTCCACGGCGACGATACCGCCGCACCGAGCTTAGCCGCTTCCCCTTCCGCAAAACGAGCCGAGGCTTTGTGACACGACGATGGTACGCCGGTCCTGTTTTTTCGCGGGTAAACGCACACATTGCAATAAGAAGCCTCGTGGATGACACGCTTGCCAGGAACAATATATTTTACAGGCTCAAAGGTAACGTTTTCCACGATGAATTTTACCGCGAAAATTGAGGGAGGATTACTTCGCGTACCACGCTTTGTTGATGTAAATCGTATTTCGCGGAAAAGCTTGTAACGACGATTGAGAATACTTTAGTGTTTGCGATAAATGGTACAGTAGAAATATAGTAGAAACGCAAATCTTTAAGCTTCATTTGAATGTGTGTACAATGTCAAACTTCGCGACGATAACTCATGGTGTTAGGTTAGTCGGTTAGATGATTTTGATTACACTTCTAGATGTTTTAAGACTCGACCTTCTTTTCAAAAGTACTGACTTTCATCGTGCTAGAACCTTTTCTTTGTCGCAAAACCTTAAAACTATCTTCTCAAACGATGTCTCTCTCGAAAGGCAGAAAGAATTTTCGTTGATTCTATTAAACGAGTCAAGAAAAATCAGGGTTTGCCAAGAAATTATCCCTGCGCGCATTTAATACTTAGTTCTGAAATTATTTCCGCTCCACATTGTCGGAGAAATACAGCAAGCGAGATGGTTTCTCGTCGAAATTATTCGAGCCGAAGAAATTTCGTGCTCGCATTTGGGATTCATTGATTCTACGAGGGTTTTCCTAAAGTACCCAGCGAGGAAGAAAAGGAGAGGAAGAAAAAGAAGAGAGTCGGACGCAAGAAAATCCGTGCGCGATCGCACGGAAAGGAAGTAGCAAGCGCAGCTATAAGCCGGCTATTCTCACGAGCCTGCGTAAAGATATAGGATACCCGAGGAATTTATGGATGGTAGCCAACCGAATGCGCAAAACATGGACGTTGCAGCTTAGATTTATCGTTCCGTAGTGTTCTGCTCCGATGTTCAGCGGCACCACTTCTACCCGCGCAAGAGGGGAAGAGAATCCTCGATGTATCTCGGCCCACCCCTTCGAGCCACCCATTCCTATTCCGCCCCACCCCCTGCGGCCCTTCTTCTTCTCGCCGGATATCTACCTACCCTTAACCAGCACGTAGGAAGCAGCTACTTAATAGCGGTCGCCCTCTCGATATATTCCAGGCTATTCATTTCACCACCCCGCCCAGCCGTCTTCGAAGCGGCTCGTTTCTTCATCGACCGCGTCCCTTGTTTCGAACCGTCAGAAGTCTCGGCCTCCTGGCACTCGCGCGACGAATCCTTTCGGTACCGCTGAATTGATAATGGCCTCCATTGTTCCATGCGGATGGAAACGTCGATCTGACCAACGCGAGCCTCTCAATCGGTACTTTGTTTTCTGAAACAACAGCGCGACGGATGGCAGACCTCGCGGGAACTCGAGGTAGCTAACCGCCAGGTTATTTTGCATATTAGAATTTGAATGTAACATAATCTAAAGATTCGTAATTAGTCGTCGATTATATTCTACGTGACGTGAGTATTATGATTCTTAGAATATTGCGACAAATATGGGCGTTTCTTTGCTAATGTAAAAGTTGGAGTTAGAATTTTATATTAGTAGTGCGAAATATCGTGTATCGATGAATGACGGTCGATGGTTGAGTGGCTATGTCCGAAGTTTTGTTTCTCTTATATGGTTCTCCTCTGCCTTAATTCTATTACTTCCTTAATATTAATGCAATTTATTTGTTACCTCTTTTAATTATTTGGGCTATACAACCGTGAACAAAATTATTCCTCACATGCGAATTTCGATTTGATCGACAAAACTTGAATTCCGGGATAACAGATGGAGAATTACAAAGAAAAGATACAGATAAGTGCTCGCTATGATCATTTATTATCATATGTAATTAGAATCTATCGAGCAAGTGAGGTTAGGAGTATAGCATCGATGTCGCTATTAAAATATCTAAAATTACCTCGTAAATTGACATTTTAATGTTTGCGCGAGGATGTTTTTCGGTACGTTTAGATTACTTGTGTCATACTGCGCACCATAGAGTAACTTTTAATAGTTCGATCTTATCAAAAATCTTGCTCCTTTCCACGAAAGGTACAGCGATATTTTCCATGTCCCTGTCTCATAGTTTTGTACCAAAACCAGGTCCTCCGACCGAGAATTTGGGCGATGCACCGAGGTGCACTCATGACTCGATTCCCCGGAAAATATCCTGGCAAGTCCTCGTTCTCATATTTTAATGAAATAACGCCCGCAAAACCGGAGCGAGATTGCTTACCGCCACGTCGTGCCAAGGCCAAAAACACGACGGAGGCCGTTGTAAGGCGGCGCATTTTACTACCGCGTAACTGATATGTAAATGAGACACGGGAGGGTATATCTGCGCCTGGAACGATGTTCACGGTGCCTCCCCCTTTCTTACCTTCCACACAGACATCCGTTCCCATTCCTTTTCGCGAGTTTTTTTTTTCGTTCGCTCGTACGTGCGCAAGAGCCTGCGAAACTGTGAAGCGATACTTTTGATTTAAGGCTGCACCCAGACACGTCTGCAAGAAAGCTTTGGTGCTTCATCGCTGATTCTCGATACGCTCTTTTACAGAAACGAGCTGCTTTGATCGATTCTGATGTACTATAGACGTTGGCTGATTGCTACAAGCGGTGCTCTTTTTAAGAATGTCCAAACGCTCGGTTTCCTATGATCTTGAGTAAAGTTATCGATGTCTTTGACTTACAACCTTCTTGAGAACTGTTCACGAGATGGGCTAAGGTTTGCACGGCTAGCGCTCGTGGTTTCTGAGTATTGAGAAAATCTACTGATTTTATTTCGCACGAGTTATCTATTATACATTAGGTTGTTTTTCGTATTCTTTTGTATTCGTCCATTTTGATTTTCTTTACTAATACGGCTTATCGGTATATAGCGTAAAGGTGGACTATGAGTCTCGAGAGATGGGCAAAAATACGAGAAGATGGTTTCTTATTCGCGTGCTACACGTTATATATTTCTGTGATAAAGCGTATGTAAAATAAAAAGATTGATCGATATTTCACTGATGATGACAAAATGCTCATATAAAACAGGAGCGTTTTTGGTTCTCAAACAACTACCATCGCATTTACCACAGTTTTTACTTGCTAAGTTTTGTTCTGCACGGTAAATACACCCAATACAGCATTTTTCAATTACAACCCTGTATATTCCGATATTATTTTGCAAAAAAAACTTTCAATCTTGGCTTCTGGTTTCGAAACAGCGTGCATTACCTTCGCAAAGCATAAATTCACGGGTAGTAGTTTTTGGAAATCGCGGGCCAGCTGAAAATTTTTCACGGTGAGCGAACGAAAATAAATGTTGGGAGCACGAATGGCGTGTTTCTCTGTAGATTAAAATTCCCGAAGCAAACGATTACGAGAGTATACGAAAAAAGGACAGATGCGATTTCGAATATGACGCTTATCAACGTTCCACATCTTCGAAGCACGATCTCGTGCTTCTAGGTTAATCTCCTAGTCGATTTGCACGTTTGACGAGTGTATATGCCTCCTAATGTGTGAAAGACCAAGAACAATGAGGAGCAATCGCGAATAAACCCGTACAAGCCGTCGAATATTTTTAAAATAATATTACGCACGCTGGCGAAAAAATAACAACCAATCAGCGATATGAACGTACACTTGTTATTTTAACTATTGTAAAACCATGCGGAACGTTTATACAAATATTGAGTAACTAAAAAAAAAACTTCGTGCATTTTTTCCTTGAATACACAAACCTTCATGCTACACAGAAGTATTATCAGATCCACCTAACCTGTGAGAATTGCTTTGATTGAATAACGGAAGACCGTTTTATCGTATTTCGAATATTAAACGTCTCTCCTTCTCGATTTAGTAGTAAGCTCTACAAACCTATATTCCCAGATAGATTTTCGAGGCCGTTCATATGCGGTTTACTTTTATTACATGGACATTTTGAATCGAATATAGCGCGAATGGTATTTCTTCGTGAATGCAGACATTGCGCAAACTTAAGTTCGTTTCGGTTAGTCATGCAGATGTGTTGTATCGAAGTATCATTTATCTGTAGAATTTCGCCACGTCGAGAGAGCTTATCGTAATCTCCGCATTGTGGTTGACCATCCCGTTCGATTGATAACCTGCACGGCCGGAACTTTACTCGATTCGATGCGGCGCATCGATAACCGTCGGGGACATGAATTACCGACTTTTTTTCTGACACAAAATCGCCTCGGCCGAATCGGCGAATGGCGCTTGGATATTTCTACATTGTGCGCCTGTATACTTTTTCAATTTCTTTCATCGCTAACGGATTACCTGCTCTTTTTTTTTCCAATTCAGCGTTAGGACGATTGCATTCCGAGCGAATCGTCAAAAGAGCGTAAATTAAATTCTGCATGTCACGTATCGCTGCCGTGCCTGCATAGCCTATTCATTACATCGTCAGTCGAAGGAAATCGACATTGACCGACATTCGAAATTCCACCGTTATCGCCATGTTGATTCGCGTTTACAAAAAAAAAAGGAAAAAAAGAATCCAATATTCGGTACAGTGTTTGGCTATTTTATCCAAGTTTTGGATTTCTAAAAATGAGCTTTTGGATCTTTAATAATATCTTGCTTTTGTCGATTTTATTTTCATTTATAATTCTCTGGGTTTTTTTGCGGCTCGCAGTGCCGAAGTTGCGTTTTGGTACAAGTTAAATCATAATCCGAGAGTTAAATCCGAAAAATTAAAACAAGACGGATTTTTTGTCTGGAATATAAACGCTGCGCGGGCGAAAAGCTAGAGTGTCCTCGTTTTTCATGCACCAGATACTTGTTATTTTCACGCTTCTGCTTTTTTCATCGTCCGACTTCCTATTCGAATGTACCAAATCTAGATCGATTTAAAACCGCATTCGTTAATTTACGCTTCGCAAACATTATTGTGCGCTGCTGCTGGAACTTCAATTCAACATTCGCCGATCACCGATTTTCAGTGAGGAACTATTGTCTTTGTCCAGGAGAAAGGAGGCTTTTTGTCAAACTGCGGGCAAGTGGGAAAAGAGTGAAACCCTTTGGAACCATTCATCTTGCGCCGAGGGCTACTCTTGCCCGGAACGAAGCGTTGACAACCCGACAGATCTGGAGCGGGTCATTCTCGTTACTCTATTTTTCTCACGTACGCGAACCGACGCTCACACACGTGCCAGCAATACGCGAGCAAGCATATTCACGCGTGTTTTCCGCAAGGTTTTTCCTACGATTGGAGAATCTTTCTTAAATTGTCGACACGGGTGTTTGGTAAAAGTCGGGCGACGTCGACCAGTTTCAACCTCGTAACTGGGTCGCACCACGATCGGATGCGTGACTCAGATCTTCGGGCATGTCAGCAAACGTAGAGCAAAATACACCTGGAGATAAAGTGCTTCTATAGTACAGCAATATGCGGACAATGCATCTCCCCTCCAATTTTAACTTTTCTCATTTTCTACGACTAAGCTCTTGACATTAATGGACAAATGACTTTATAATGAACGAGTGAACCAAGCTGCGAAGAATCTAATATATTTAACGTTGTCTCTCGAGTTTATTAGTAATCGTAGAAAAAGTAATTTCAATACACTTTATTATCACATAGTATACAAAATATGAGCGGTATTTTCTTTTGATTTTAACTCTCAACATTTTACTTCTATTTCATTTGATTTATTTTCCATTTTATTTAATATTTATTTTTATATATTTATTTAATTTCATTTTATATTTCTATTTTAACTTTTAACATTTTCACGACTAAGCTCGAAGTTAAAGGATAAAAGGCAACTTTCTACCAGTAACCCAAATCGTCCAGAACATCTAATACGTATATCGCAAGCCTGATTATTCAAAACTCGCCTTAAACAATTAAAACAATTCACCATAGTACCTACGAAAGTAAGCGAGCCAGCAACGATAGGCTTGTCGGCTGATGTAATCAATGCAATAAAAAAAAAAAAAAGGAGTAGGAGAAAGAGATAGTTCGTATCGAAGGAAGTTTCCTTTACTGCTCCGATCTGGTTCAATCGACGAGACAACGGAGACAGCCCGTGACTGGTTCTATTGGATTTCAGCGCGACGTATGCGCCGAGACTAGCACGAATGCGTGCAGATAATGGACACATTCTTCTTCCGCCACCTTGTGTATCGTTTTCCTCCCTACGCCCGCCACGGGCTTCGTACTGTAAGCCGGCCTTCCGTTCCATCGAGGCATCCACTGGCTACGACTTTCAGCTGGCTCGTTGCCAACTTGCAACCAAGATGGCTGCCCGGTTTAAAGCTTCTCCGGATCGAAACGGCATCGACGACGACACTTGGTCCTGCACGATTTAAGAACCGAAGCCCTCTGCCCTCTTTGTCCTCGGGCAAGAGAACCAAAATAAACGGCTTTTCGCTACCACGTGGAGAAAGAAGGCACCTGGGTGAATCTGCTCCTGATCAATCGCATTAAAGATTTCGTGGCTGACCTCATTTTAAAGCTAGAGGCTCTTGAACGCTTGAAGTTGCTCTTGAAAGGAAGGTTTACTCGATTTGGTTGTGTACAGGGAGAATAATTGTATAATATAATATGAATTCGGTTGTAATCGGCGATACTTCAATTTATATTCTTTTGTTTTAACGTAGTCGAGGAAATACGCGTATCTGATTAAATTCAATTGAAAGTGCTTCTGAAATAAAGGACTACTCGAGTCCGTAGTGCATGCAGAGTGGATCTGGATTAATCCGGTTGTGATCGATAATCGACTCTGTGCAACAGACCCTTGCGTAGAATAAAATTGTCATCGTAAGTACTTGAATCGCGTATGAATATCCAAAATTGATGTCGTGAACATTGACAGTATTTTAGCAGGAATGGAGTAGCAGAGTTTAGGGTCTCAATATAGGCTTTTCAAATTAAATTCACCCTTTCGTAAATCAAGTATTTTACATGTATATATTATATGTAAGAAACATATTATTAGAAATAACGTTAATTACATAGTAAGAAATAAAAAATGTTCTTATAACTCACAGAATTACATAATTACATATGGAGACGAAGGTACGTATCAAAACTGTGTGCAGATAATTCAGTAATTCAATAATAAAAATAATTTAAGGTTAGGTTTATATATTAGGTTATATGTACATATGTATAGTATATATAACTTAATCTATAACAGTTCTTCTCCAGCAGCAGCTGGTAACTTAACATACATATTCATATAATAATTATAACAATTTGTGGACGTGACATGGTAATAGAAAAACTAATGTGCGCCTTGTCTAACCAACAAGATCACTCACTTCCTGCATCTTGTGGATACTTGCGTTGTTCAAAATCAACCAAACTTCGCCCAGATCATCGTCTTCCAACTTCTGAAGTAATCTTCGAACAAAGTCGCAAAATTTTTGATTTCCTACTATGTAATAAACATTATTTGATATTTTTTTGAATATAATATAATATATACGTAAAAGTACTTGATTTGCAAGAGGGTAAATTTAATTTTAAAAACCTCTACATAAATACGCATTGAGTCGTAACTCGCAAATAGTGGGTGAAAGTATATTTATAGCGTCGCATTGATTATCCGCCGTTAAATTTACATTGGTATTTTAAAGTTTTCCACTGCCTGGCATTCTCCATCTGCGAATAAAAACTGGACAGAGAAATGCACTTTGGCAAACCCGGCAATGAAGAGTTTAACCTACCGTCGGATACGCTTCATGGCTCAGCCTAACGATTCAATCTTCCTCGAATTTTACGGTGTCGACGTCGACCGTAGTTTGAGGCGGCTCGTGATAGCCGTAGAAATTTATTGGCATTTTATACGTTCCTCGCGATGCACAGGGCATTTCAATGTTCGCGTTTGAGGCTGAATTGACAGGCGCAGGGGAGAAATGCTACTTCTGCAACTCAGGGAATTGTCAAGATATTAATGATAATCCCGCACTTCGGGTCAATGTGAATTCCTTTTATTCGCCTTCTATATATGGATTCGTACGTCATAAATTCGTCACGACCTCCCTCGGAGTAACTGCTTTTTATAACTTGATCTGTATGCAGTATTATGTTCATATCGTACTTTCCGAGCGCCTTTTACCTTCCTCTTTATGAATGCCTCAGTGGTACCCTCTTTAATACAGCCATTGCCAATTAAAATTTCCATTACTCAATTTCAATAATTCACCTTTAAATTCTTCAGTACTCCTGTCTTTGATGCTGTTCGGTTAATGGCCCCTCAAAGACTTCGGGAAAAGCACTGAAAAAGTCCGGTGGAAGATTAAAACCTGAGTTAAAAATTTTCGCTATTACTTTACCTCTCGAAAAATTAGGATTTCGTGGAGTATTATTGGCAATTTGGCATTTTCATTTCGAAATTTGCTTCATTGCCCGACATCAATCTTTAATTCATTATTTACTATTGTCCCTTTTTTGGAACGTTTGTTTTTTACTTATTTCGATCCAAGCGCCAAAACTTTGGTTTTGATCGTTGTAACTGAATGTTGTACTCACTGCTATAAAAGTTACAAACTCGATAAAAATATTTTTTCTCTGATTAGCTTACTGTAAAAAATGAATTCACTAGTACATTATTTATGTGTGTACTTGGCTTTGGCATATAATGGGTTAACGAGAGGCAGAGTGATTTTTTATCGTTATCGATCCTTACTTTTGAAAGCAAACGAGTTTATCTTTTACCGTAATTTTTTCATTAAACAGCACGTGACTTTCGTAATTTAATCGCCGTTTAGCCATTTTTTTCAGCTCGTGATATCGCACCGGCTAATGGTCTCTTTGCGGTTAACGGTCTTCTGGAAAAATAGCCCAAGTTTTTATGGGCTGCCATAAGTTACAGCAGATACCCTGGTGCATTGACGCTGACCATTAAGCGCGATTATTAGAAAATTTTCGAACAAAGCCCTGACGGACAATTACTCCGCGGTCGCGGTTACGATAATGAGGCGGGAACAAAAGTAACGATTATTAATTCACGTAGTTATGATCTTCCGCGGATAACAGCAGAACTTTCAATGCAATTTACACCGTCGCGCATACCTCCTTCTCATTTTCTCGAGAAAAATGCATTTATAAACTGATGCATCAGAAACTTTATATACACCTCGATCGTTGATATTGTAGAATGGATTGAAAAGATATTTTTTAGAATTAGAATCATGGTCATCGATCATGCACAATTTTCTTAGATCATGTCAAGGTATATAGAAATATGCAGTGAAATGTTAGAATCACCGATTAATTATTAATACCTTTTCTAACGGTTCCTAACTTGTCAACGATCAGACACATATGTGGAATTTACACTTTCCGCTCGGTTTGACTTTTCTAGTTGGTTTTCAGAAATTCTAGTTTAATTCGATGAACAGCCTGTCCATTAGAACTGACAACAGACATTCGCTGGAAGTATAATGAAATCTTCCAGTGGCAGAACACGCAGAAAGTTCTGATCCTTGGGATGCACGTCGCGAGGTAGGCGATTTTGCCTCTTCGTACTCTTCGCCTCGTTATAAAGTTAGGAAATTAACACTTGCTTGGTCGGCATACATTAATATGCTTGAGTTTCATCCTTTCTGATACTTTATAAACACATCGGTAAATAGAAACTCCAAAGTTCCACCTGGATTACTGTTGAAATCACTTTTCTTAGAAGTTATACTCCGATCTAATAATGCCCTCCTTGTATAGAGTGAATTCATAATCGGCTTAATCATATTATTCTTTGATAAACCCCTATTTCTATATCCAAAATGCCATTTTAATATTTAATAATGATAAAAGTATCATCGAAAATCAAACTAAAAATTAAAAAAAAATGTATATATATATATTTGCTCCTATTTCTCAAAGAATATGCTCGGTGATCATACAAAGGACAATCTAAATTTTATTAACGACCTTACATCGGGCGAGTAATAACAATATAAATATTATTATTAAATATAAATATTAAATTTATGCGCCACTGTTCCATGCAAAAGGTTTATCAGATGTTATCCATTTCTCATGTGTAGAAAAATGTAATATAAGAACATGCAATAAAATAACTAAAAATAACGATATAAGAAATCTAATTGATTATTAATCTGTAAAGATGCTCTAAAGACAATCTAAAGACATTGTTCGTGCAAAGACACGAAGCAAAGACGCATTCAATAAAAAAATTCATTTACAAACACGAATTTCAGACTCGTTTCAAATCGTGGAAAAATATCGAGTGTTGTCAGTGTATGATAGATAACTCCATCCCTAACCATTCCATCAGTAGACATCCCCTGCAGTCTTCGCATTAAACACGGGTCATTTAGAGCTCCTTTCTGTTCTTTGTGCACCCGTTCCACATACGTAAGTATCAAACGTTCTCGTGGGTCAATCATTTCGTCCCACAGATATACGTTTCCGTAGCGGGAAAGAATCTCGTATCATGGCTCGAAACGATTTATCGCGGTGACGGAAATCCGAGGGTGGGCGCATCTCTACGAGCCACCCTTATATCCCCACGCTTCCCCATCGCGTGCTATTTCGGTTTCGCTTTCACGAATGCGCGCGGTCTGGTAATGGACGTAACGAGATACCGAGATATACGTCGTTCGTTTCCCATTTCTTCGGCAAATTTCAATTTCTCCGTGGGAGCGAGCTTGCGGTTCCGCTTCCTTCCGACGGCAAATGAGAGCGTGTCCAAGAGATCGTGCGAGTTGTCATGCGCTTTGCAGAGTACATATCTATAAGTTAATGGCGCAGATTGTTACGGAATTGGATAAGTTTTCTATGCAAATGGAACTCCGAGGAACATTGCTTTAACCCTTTCGCGAGTGTAAATTCTGATACATGGTATATGCGTTATACGATAAGGCAAAGGTAGCAGTAGTTGATGCTTTAAGGAATTTTTTGCCGATTCGTTTACATAGCTCAGACTAAGTTCACTTTATGGAAAATTTGTGATTAATAGTCGCTGCACAAACTATTCTTGTATTATATTATGACAACTATTCGTTCCTGATGGCGGTTGAAAACATTTTTTTTTCTGAAAATAAAATTCGATTCAATAGTTGACACCAGCAAAAATACAAAATTTAATAGTCGACTATACTGAAAATTAGTATCAATATACAGAAGTGATTAAAACATTGAGTTATCTATTAATTTATCGGTACTATCGTTACACTTTAAAGATATTTATTATAGAATCTTAAGATAAACATGTTTCAATAAAATATTACCGATTAAACATGTTTATGGTAACAGAATTTTCTTACACCCGATTAAATTCGTTGCTATATCTTCGTTGTCTAAGAAATTTCAGAAGCAACGAACAAGACATGTAGCTATTTATTTTTTAATTCTTCGATAATTTGTCTCCATAAAATATCTACTGTATTTTAGTACGTAAGAGCGGCAGAAACATTACGTTCACATACAAAAACGAAGAATTAGACAAAAGTATCTTGTAATTGTATATGAAACGATATCACGTTCCGAAGAATAAATGTGCGCGAATATAAAGTAAATATAAGTTCTATAGTACGCAAGGTGATATAATTTAAGAAAGTTACAGTAACATGGTGTAGTTTCTGAAAGTCACAGTTGTACATTGTCGTTTCCTTCTCATTTCGATGACAGGCAAAGCTCCTTACCACGGAGCAAGCTTTAACGGAGGTATTCGTTTCCCAGGACTGTAGTTAAGATCGAGATGTTTCACACATACGCGCACACATTTTGCCTACATCGCAGAACCCTATGCATTGAGAATATATACAGCAGATGTGGGATAGACACGATACATACGTCGAGAGCGAGCGGTTAAGCAAGGTGAAGCATCGCGCGACATTGGGTGCCCCTAGTGGAAGTTAATTACCGGGGCCGGAGGAATAAGGCGCGATAATTAATTTCAGGACGGAGATACGCAGGATAAATAACGGGAAGGCCTTTATTGCGTTTCCACTTGGCACTCTATCGTACTCGTCACCGTTTATTCCTGTTAATCCAAGCTCCTCGGCCAGCATTTTTTCACGTTATGTCCATTAAGCCTGCTTTTATCTACGGACGATGATATCTTACGGTCGAGAGGAAAAGTGGAATAATTTGAAGGAAGAAAGAAGGTTTTGGATGGACTCCTACGCTGTAGATATATTTAGATAAAATACATCGAATATTTGATCGTCTTTTCAATTTATTCCTCTACCGAAATTCGTTTCTTCAGTTTACGGATTTGCAATAGAATGACGAGCATTTCAATCGTATAATTTCTGATTATGATTATGACGTCTAATACTGGATATCATGTTTATCGCGACATCCTTAAAAATCTCCGATATTCCGGCAAAGAAATGCTTTTGCGTACAATTTAGAATTTTGTGGCTGTTGTTGCCCTTTGCGTATAATTTACCATTTCGTGAATGTTTCGTGCCAGTTTCGATATTATTCCATTTTGAAATTATCCTGCTATCATTGATGAATATCATTTAGGAAGACGTCTGTCCGTAAGCAGATGTTTTATCAAGTTTTATCCAGCGTTTCAAGATTGGTTTAACCTTGTTAATCTTTTTGCTACGATCGGATATAGTACGAAAGATGATGATCAATACGAGTATTCCAATATATCTACACTATCAATTGTTATTTGGCACAGATCAAATGCGGATTCAGAAGTAGAGCATGATATCCTGCGATTAAAGATAAAGGTATATACAATTTAGCGAGACGCTCCGCTTTAATAATCGGCATAGTACGTGATTCAATCGTATCGGAGATGATATAGATATATCGGAGGTGCAGTAAGCGCATATAAATCATTTGCATATTCGTGTCAGCCCTGCTATACATTTGCACGCTCTACCCAATCTTTACGTCCAGATAACATAAATACTAATTTATATAAGCATTTTAAAAGCTAACCTCGACAATAATTTTTGAAATATACGATAACACAAATTCGACTTTCCATTTCAAACGTCTAGAAATAATATCATATATAATAACAAAGACAGCATTTATTTTTTTACCATTCAGATGTATACAGTGCGCGTGGGATAAATTGAGTACGACTATGTATACCAAACTTATCACTTTATGTATCACTATAGCAAACTATCATTAACACTATCTTTGACTTCTTAGCTCCAGTATGCTACTATGGTGGTTTATACGTCATATAGGAGCTCCATGACGTGGGATTCTGCATCGTACCATGTTTTAAAATACATCGTACAGATTTGTATTATTAAATATTAAATCGTACGTATTCTCTTAACATTAAACCTATCAGCCACATTTTGGTTTAGTTAATACGTTTCTTTTAACTTATAGCATGCAAATGTATAAGGATATGATAATTTACTTATCTATCACCCTATTCTTATGTAATTTTTTACTGGAAATCACCACTAGACACAGATCGTGAAGTTCCCCATTGTTTACAGAGCAGTTCGTGTAGAACATTGCTGTATCAAGATCATTTATAGGAAAGTCCAGCCGTAAGTAAGAGTTTAATAACAGAAACGACATTTATTTTTGCACCTACCGATAAGATTCAATAATGAAAATTTGGGCATGAAATCACTATTTAATTTTTAATTAAAAAAACCTTCTTCATTTTATAATTCTTACATATTGTTAATTAAAATTATATTATCGATATGGATACAATTGTGATTCGTTGTAGAGTATCAAAAACAGTGCAAATAAACAAATCAAAGCAAAACTTTAATAGTCTTCCAGCGTGTGATTCCTTCACCAAAACATTCTGGTAGATGTGAAGGAATTGTTTGCACTACCACAGAGTATCGCATCTAATTTTATTCATGTAGCACACACGGCACCTCTTAGTGAGGCATGAAAAACCAATGACGAGCTATACTCGTCATTATACCGGAACTGGTTGACCCATACAGTGGACGTGGAATAAAATCAGCTCGACTATCCATACCAAATGTACAGAGAGAAAACGGACCATCCAGAGAATTCTAATCTCCATTTACGATATCCCGGACGATAAAGAATTAAGCCTCCATTTCCGCGACCATGTCGTAACGTCCAGATCGCTGGATAGTAGGACTGAGGAACAGCGATTCGCGCGACACCGAAGATCGACGATACGCGCGAGGCCATTTTATCGGCAATGAATCCCTCTATTCGCGCGACGCATCGCCGTCTTACGGGCTATTCTCTCCCCCTCCCTCCCTCTCGCCCAACATACGAACCTCCGCAATTTTCGCAGCGCTTTTTGCCTTTACCGTTGGAAACTTTTTTTTTCTTTCTTTTCTTTATTGGCGCCCGTAACACGGAATATCGGACGGAACGGTACGTAAACGTGGGCCGATTACTTGAATTGCACCCGACGCTGGAGATAGGGAAAACCTTGATCGTTACGAGCTTCAATTCCTCGGGGATTCTTCCTATTCGATCCCGTGTCAATATCGTATTGCGAATCGGACTACCTTTAAGAGTTGAATTCCTGCACAGAACGAGCGCCTTGATTGACGGTAGATTCTTTTCATAAAAGAAATTTAAAGATGTATCTCGATGAAGTGATAGAAGAAATATTGGGATACGAACGTGGTATTTTTAAAGGTTTGAGAGGTTTATTTGGTGCAGGAGCAAAGCGATACTTTTATTAATAAAATCGACGTTTAGGTTCAACATGCGGAGTTTTTATCAAGCTACGATAGTAAAAGACTTAAGTTTCATTTCTTAAGCTAACCGAGTGTGAATGTGGTATTTTCAACTCGACAATCCTGCATCCCTTGAATTTTTAAAAGTCTTGGAGACTCCAGAAGATAATTTAGTAGTTCCATAGCGCAAAATTTTAGATTTATTTATGTTTATCAAACTTGCAGCCTGGGTGTAGTTTATAGTATCGTAGAATATAAAAAATTAATTAAGCGTGTATGTTAACATTAGAGGATTCTGTAAATAGAAAATGATCTACTCCCATTGTTAGGTGTTTCTACTTTTTTTCTTGCGTTTTGATGCCGATTCTCGGGGAGCATTATCACGGCGAGAAAGAGCGAAAGAAATTTGGGTTACGGTCGGTTAATGCAAGACGATAAAGTCGCAGAGAAATAGCCTGGGAGGTCTTTTCGCCGTGCGCCTTATCCGCCTTGGAAAAAGGGAAATAGCTTTCCGGCCGCATTGTACGAGTGGTGCCTTTCCACCGCCGTACTGCAGCCACCAATCCCACGGAGCGTGTGACTAAAAAAGAAACGGACGATCATCGATTGCAGGACGACCATAAAGCAGTCGGGAAAAATATATCGGCGTCGGCGAAACGCAGGTGGAACGTCTCGAGCATTAACGAGCGTGCAGCGAGCCGACATAATCCACTTTGTCACGTAACCATCGTCATCGACCCTAGATCCAGCGGGATTTCAGGACGTCTGCAATGAATGGCCGAAATGCACGTCTATAAAATCAGGATGTTGAACCATATAACCGGATACGTTTATCGAAAGATCCCCGTGACGACCATGCGCGTACATTCTGTATCTTGCGGACGATATGCGTTCAAATAAATGGACACGCCTCGTAATACAAATTTTTTCTTGTAAATTTAAAGTAGACTTCTACTTTACTTACTACTTCTATCCTTATTGCTCCTGACACTATTAAGACAACTTGCGTGAATTATATTGGTCATCGATGAGTATTTGCTGTTCATACTTCATTTTAATAATTTAAAAATTCTCCATCTGGTTTTATTGGAATAAGCGTTTCGGTCGACAGAGCGACATTGTGCGTGAGAATGTCTCTAGCCACTAGTGAGTGGCGCTGATAATTAAGGTTATTGATTCACTACCTTATATTTATGATTCTCAATTTAATTTAATTCAGAGTTTAATAGCCTTAATTAAAAACTATTTGGTGCAACTTATATTGCCAAGCCATACTTTCCACCCCTTATTATACCTCAATCTGTATATCTAGCGTGTTTTAAAATACACGTAAAGAGGGCTCGCAACGAAGCCGAAACGTCGCGAGAACTCGAAGTGTTCTTTCTCCACGGTACACCTGGAATACACTACTGCTGGCTAAGACCACGGCAAAATTAAACTGTTATATATGTTACCGAGCAAGATGAATAGGAGCACCATTTTTCAGAACCAGATGGAGAATTTAAAAATTATTAAAATGAAGCGTGAGAATTAACTGCTCGTCGATGACCAGTATAATTCACGCAAGTTGTCTAAATCCATAAAAGTTAAAGTATGCACCGGGTCAAACAAGTATATCGCTTAAAATATACGCGCTCCACTATTATACTAGTGAGTCATTTCGGAGAGAACAAGTCTGTGTGAAAAATTCAACCATAGATTTAGAGCTCCGTTGGCGGCACTGAGATCGATTAAGAATCCTGTCGCGTAACGTCGAATCCCCGGCGATGCGAACAATACGGGATTGACATTAGCGCAAATCAACGAGGGACTGGAACATAGAGTAGTCCAATCCGATTGCCACTTGACTTACCCCACAATTACGGCTACAAGACACAGCCCACCCATTGGGATTCACGGATGGAATGCTTATCCGGCGACGTGCCAATTCCGAATCGAGACTTTCGAATATTCGACGTTATAATCCGGGAGAGGACGTCGATCTTCGATAGAGCCAGTGCTCGAGCGGCGCGGCGGCGGATATTTCGACGGGTGTGAAGTCCTCGTAAATTTATCGAGTGCCACGCAGGAGTGGTGTATCGAGTGCCGTGTCGAGTGCTGTCGCCCTCGGACGATCCTGTCGATCTCCCGGGCGCGTAAAGTGGGCCAAGATAATCGCTCAGATAAAGCACCGCCAGTGACGCGCGCATACCGCGCACGCATATACGTCGGGCTTGTAATTTGCTGACATCTATCTTCTTCCCCCTCCCGTTCCTTGCCCCCCTCTATTTGTCATACCCACCTCCTCGCCCGTCACTGCCTCCCCGACGAACTCGCCTCTGTCATCAATATTTCTGCGTAACGCTGCGCCGAAAATTCTGATGAATTTGAATTTGATGAAAATTCCAACGAGATTCCAACGAAATTCGAACGAGCCGCGAATTATTAGCGGTCTCTCCGAGCGATATGGCGGAAAGATCATTGGTAATTATGGAATCCTGCATCGCTTCGAAAATTCTTGCTTTTAGACCTTTTAGTAGTTTATTTTCTGCGCACAAGAATGCGAGTGTCAGCTATGCGAATGCATGGACAAATTGTACTGAAATTGCTTGGATATTTTACGCACCGTGTACGTTCCCGTTAGAACCTAATATTCCTGCAACGTGCATTCTATACCGCTTTATATGCTAAACGGCAAATTCCGAAAACAAATGTATAATATAGCTCTTGGATTGCATCGTGTTTTTCGATTTTAGCCCTTTCCAGCCCAACGATGCCATTTGGCATCATCCGAATCTGTTTCTGCTAATCAAGCACCTTGAAATTGTTTTCCTGCCAAATCAGATTTTCATACTAAAGAACAATAATATGGAACGGGTTAAAAGTCCCGCTCGAAGTCCACCGCGTGATGCTCGTAACAATAACGAAGATTCCTAGCAAAAGAACGGAACAGATTACTGCCATGCGCGATCAGCAAAGTCCCATAAAGTCTGATCGACGCAAATACTTCGATAAAAGGTTTAACGTCGTTTTCTCTCGATCTCGAAAGGACGTCGAATAAACATCTTCATTCCGTTACGTCCGCCGCAATCGCCGCACGACAAAGAAGACAAACCGGAATTACGGAAATCGATTTTCCTCCCCCTTGCGCTTTTGTCCGCTTTCCTAACCGCCGATAGAGAGGGGCCCGGTACCGAACTTAATTGCAGAATAACAAAGGTGGCAGTCGATTTCCGCGGTCGCGTTTCGGCCGTAATTTGCTCCGGTTCGAGTCGAGAAAAATCCTGGTGCCAAGACGGCCGGCAATGTAAACAGAGACCGTGTCCCTCGATCAATTCCAGGATGGAATCGAGTCAAGGGGTTTTTCCTCCGGTGCGGCCCACGATGCGGTAAAGTACCTGTATTCGTGGAAAGCAGAGATGGGCTAATTCTGTCGTTGGCTGATCGGGAACCTGGGCGGGGTGCCCATTGCTTTCTTTTTATCGGCGGAAAATTGGAAGCTTTACCGCCGTTTGATTGGAAATGTTTCGTATCTCCCTCGGGCGATCCCTTTCACTCCGGGCTGGGTCCCTCTTAATACCTTATCCCGATGCTTTTATCAATTCCCGTTCCCACGACAAAGCGAAGGAGTTCCATTGCTAACACCAGCCAGTGCAAAATTTTCCTTTCGATTAGTCATCCACCGATGATTAGCTTTGCCGAACGCCTTTACGTAAGCGATAAAAGGTTTTATGGCGCTCCTAGGCGGATCAAAAGGGCTCCAGGAGCTCGTCGATTAATTCTATTCGAGGCACATTCCCTTTGAATACCTTTTTTCTGTTCCGAAGGCGGTGGAAAGTGTGATGATTTTTTCAAGTCGAAGTTTTTCCTGTAAACGTTTTTGATGGTAAAAAGATTTGCTGATCAATTACAATTGAGAGAAGAACGATAACTTTTTAGTACAATTTTATAAGTCCCGGTCTAGTTATTTCAGTGTCCGATTTTTTTCTATGCTCTTATTTTCGGTTCACGCACCACCTTCACATTTAAAATTTCATATTATTCATTTTTCGCTTTTAATTATTATTATTAACCTTTAATTATATTACTTTAATTACAGAGCTACGGTGGTGTAGTGGATAGAGGCTCAGACTGCCACGCGGCAGACCCGGGTTCGAATCCCGCCCATCACCTCTGGTTTTTCTATGTGATATGTATACCGTAGCTCTGGTGGTTCGGAATCCACCTTAAACAGTAGGTCCTAGGCCATATGACCTTAGCAGTCGGTGCCGAAAAATGAATAAAAAAAAAAAAAACCTTTAATTATTAAGTCTGGTGGCGCACTGGTGGCCAAAAATGATTGTTCCCACACGATAATGTCGATTTGATCGACTGAATTCTACTCCAAAAAGAGCAGAGGGAGAATTAAGTGATAACAGTTTGTGAATAAGTTGCTCGTAAAAGACCACACCAAAAATATTATTACAATTTTATTTATAAGCTTTGATCATAGTTTACATGTATCCTTTTCGTTTTAAAGTTGTGTCATTAATGATGCTGTTAGTCATTTTCGTGCAATGCAGATCATTGATTCCGTTCAACATTCCACGATGAATTCAAAGAAAAAGATTGTGCTGTGGTATGTAAGAGAATTTTTGTACAATTTATCCTCGAATCCGGTGAAATCACCTGCCATCAGTCCTTTCCAGTGGAACCGTAGTATATTACAATATGAGGTTTGCCAGCTGACACCAAATTTTATCTCCGCAATGCTAGAAGTGTACGTGGTTCTTGACAAACGTTATCCAATGCGCAAACATATTTCTTGGAAACGACACTGCTGTCACTCCTCGAATTGTCAACTGTCGGTTTTTGGATACCACGCATACGAGTAGTATGAAAAATTTTGAATTTCTAAGGTCTTACTCCAAATGTATTATTTCAAGTGTATCTATAAGCATGTTTATGAGTATCACATTTAATATGTAAGATAAAACATTCTGTATTTAAATATATCTTAGTGAGAGTCAGAGCGTAAATACAAAATGTGTAGTTGAATATTGTAATGTTGAAATGCAGAGCTGAAGTTTGATGTATACTCAAAGATGTATTTAATATGTATACTATAATATGTATTTAAAAAGATAAAACTCGTGTAAGATAAAGGTACCAGTAATTGACACTTGAATGCATTTTTTGCCTATTTGTTCACAAGGCTCAGGCTAAGTTCACTTTATGGAAAATTTATGATTAATAACCACTGCACAAACTATTCTTCTATTACATTACGAGAAGTATTAATTCCTGATGACGGTTGTAAACATTTTTTTTTTTTCTAAAGGTAAAATTCGATTCAATAGTTGATATCCAGCAAAAACAAAAATTAATAGTTGACGTCCTTTTGTTTCAATAGTTAACAAAGGGAGAGAAACCAATTCATGAACTAGCTTGGTAATGTGAATAGTTATATTTTAACCATATTCTTAGCGATTTATGTAAAAAAATACGGCAAAAATCGTAAGAGTCGGGCACGGGTTTGATTCACCGTTTGCTATAACACTTCTCAATGGCAGACTATGCGCAGAATTTCGCAATTAAGCCGCTAAAGAGCGACGCTATACAGCCTAATTAGGTTTGATATATTCCAGCTCGTGATTTCCTTATTTATTTATTTTTTTTTTTTGTCAAATACTGGTACAGTGTCAACTACTAGTGCTTTTATCTTATGTTATGTTAATACCTTCTTAGTTCTTTATTCAGAGTTTTCTCCATTTTTC
Source organism: Ampulex compressa (assembly GCA_038496175.1). NCBI lineage: Eukaryota > Metazoa > Arthropoda > Insecta > Hymenoptera > Ampulicidae > Ampulex > Ampulex compressa. The sequence continues at coordinate 174,696 of JBCFXI010000190.1, read as the reverse complement.
TTGATTAATTAACATACTTTATTTTATGCGCACTTCTAATTATTACTACTATTATTAGATTTCCAACGGCATTGCATCTAAATTCATCGTAACGCATTCGTGTCTTAGTGCCCCAACTCTTATTGACAGGCGTGTAATGTGAATAGACAAGTGGATGCGTAAGTAGAAACTAATTTGTGCGCGCGTGAGGTAATAATAAACAGCGCGCCTTGAGAATTGCATTATGTAGAATAAATTATAGCATTACGACTAATTGAGAATATTCAATCACCCTTACCCTAATTCCAACGCTATTACATCCCTTTTCATTTGTATATTTTTCTTATGCGGGTAATTTGTATATGGAGAGACCGTTACTTTAATTATAAGAAAGAATGTCACGTAGTAGCGTTTTGCAAAACGTACACCACATACGTTATATAAATATAACAATATATTGTAAGTGTACGACGTAAATACGCTTACAAGCGTACCACTACTGAGTCACACAAGATAGGCAAAAAGTAATTAAAATAACATTAGGAAAGCGTTTGACCATCACTGGTTGTGAGACATGCAACCTCCCAAAATTACTGTTCAGGATGTAGAAACTATCCATACACAAAATCACTACGTGCATATTGGCCTGCATATTTTCCAAGCAATCTGCAGCTGGTTAAATCTTTAAAAACATCAAACGAACAATATACTCGAAAATCCCATTTCAAAGGGTCTCGAATATTTATAACTCTTGACCACTATGCCTCGCTCTTGCACCTTCGACTTTCTCGTTATAGAACTAACCAGATACGGGGACGCTCTAAAAAATGTATATTGACATTCAGGGTTGACGGGGAGAATTCGCAGTGACGCAAATTCAATTAGCGAACTCAGTTTTCCTTTCCTTAATTTTGGAAGCTAATCTCCTCTTGCGCAGATGTTCCTCTTTTTCCTAGCTTTCCAGCAGTTTTCTACTTGCACAGGTATTTTTTTCTCGAGGACCAACAAACATTCTTTTCGAGCTTAAGATCGAGCATCCTTTAAAAATGTATATGGATAAACAAGATTATCATGATCGAAACCATTTTCGAGTACAGTCGCGATCCAAGTGTACACTCGAGTCTTTATCGCGACCGAGAAGCGGATTCTAGGTAAAGTCTCAACGAGTGTGCATTCCATGCGGTGTCGTACGAACATTTGGTGCGACCCGAGCGTAAGCTCAAGGCATTATCGCTACCGAGCAAATAAACGCAGTATACCTCCGATTGTAACTGAACAAAAATAAAAAAATAGATACTGTACATCTGCAAGTGTGAATAAATATAAAAACTATACGAAACTACGGTGTTTCTGTGAATACCATTCACACTGATACAAGAAATAAAAATTGTATCAATTTTTCTATTGGGTTTATCCGATGTAAGGCACTTTTTTATCTATTAATTTCTGACATATTGCTACTCCTTGTCGGATATGTTTTTTACCTAAGCATATTTATCACTTCTTACATGTAGGCAGCCCGGAAAAAATTGGGACGTTGGATTGATGGACCTAGAAAGAGGACATGAACTTGGAACCTTTCCCCTTTCCAGGCGACTGCTCTTATCATTAAGCTAGTCAGGCTCGCCTGTCAAATCATCCTGCGAACGACTATTTAGATTATGCCCAATCCTACAGACGTATGCAGTTCTTTGTAACAAAAGTTTGCGCAGTCTACATCACTGCATAAGGAATACAATTTTAAGATATGCGCGCAATGCTTCGTATTTCGCCTGTAGCAAAAGTACGAGCACAGTCACGATTCTCATTGGAGAAAATTCAAGCCACGAAACTGGCGTCTGGTCGTTATTGACGCGGTGTAGGAGCGTATCGTCGATTGGATTCTCCATTAGCAGAGAGCAATTTATGGCAGGACTGTCGGCATATACGCGGTTGTGAACGTCACCATCCTCCTCCATGCTTTTCGATCGTGACTGTCTTCCACGGGTAAAGCGTGATGGTGGTTAGTCGTTAAAATTTTACGAGGGAATCGATGCATGCTAACTGTGCTTCGAGAGCACAGGCGTAGCCCGATAGCTTCGTAATCGAGGAAACGATGTCGATCGTTCGCCTAAAACCCCCTATAAAAATAATCGACATCGCGTTGTAGGTAACTGGATGACGTTTTTCTATGTTTAGAGCATTCCTTGATGTATTATGCGTCGTCGAGTGCTCGAAGAGATCTTCGATCAACAATAATATGCAAACAGTTTGGATTGGAATTTAACTATGCATGTATTAACTGTTTCCAGCACAAAGATGCCATTTGGCATCATCCGTATAATCTGCTTCGACTAATGAAGTACCTCTAAATTGTTATTTCTTCAGAATTTTATTTTCTTACTAAAAAAAAATAATCTACTGGCCTGTAAAGGATTAATAAGATTTGAGGAGAAACCTTGAGTCTGTATGCTTCATTTCTAATACAGGCGAATGTAACTAAACGGTGTAAAGAGGAGGTGTTAAAACCAATTAAAAATGGTTCATGATGAAAGCCCAAAAATAGTCTTGATGTTTAGAAAAGATCTCAATGAATATATTCCATACGTTTTGCACCCATGTCAAACGTCAAGCAAATCTTAGGCATATTTATTTTCTAACTGATTGAGTAAAAAGAAAATCTGGATAACGTGTACAAGTGCAGTATATATCGATAAAGCATTCGCTTTCAAAATGTTTTTCAGATTTAAACAGAGCAAGCTTTAATACTTGCGCAACTTGAAGGGACTCTGGTTCTCTTAAAACGTGGGAAATATCTGAAGATTATAGTTGCGGAACTCGCATTGCGATCGGAGATGCCTTGGAATACCATTTACCCTCTCGTTTCCTGGAATACGATGCAATAGCAAATGTGAATGCTCATCGGACAATCACGGATTCGATTTGCGCCGAAATGTTTCGTTCGTGAAATTGCCGAGGCGTTAAATTCCGGATAATCATTTTGACCCACTTTGACCTACTTTAGGAAGATCATCTCGACCTACCTCGAACGACCGAACTTCCAATGCTGTTTTTCACAGAAAAATCCAGGTTTTTCGTTATAAAAATGTCCCGCTGTTCCCTTTCCATAATAGCGGATAATAAAACGTTATTGGATTCACCTTCAAATTCGTGCATTTAAACGTATAAAAAAAAGCTCCACCAATTAACACGTATTTCTGTCAAAAATAAAAAATTCAACCAATTTTACTTACAAATCAAATCATAACATTGCAGTTTTTACAAGGTTAACACACACTGTGTACGTTAAACTCGCTTTTTACATTTAATAGTTTGTATAAATGATATCCATTTGACGGGCAATAATAGGTATTTTTTCAGATAAAATATATAAACATACATAAGGCCTTATAAACGCGCTTATTTTTTTAAGTTGCTTTATTCTACTTTATATTAATATGGAATTTGTTATGCAAAGAATATATGTTATACGAAGGGTCCACGCTGTTCCAACACTTTCAGCCTGGTGAAAATCTCACCGACGCATGAATGCGGAACGTCGGGGCGCCGCACTATAATATATTTCCAGCGTAGGTGTTGAGGGCTTCTGGCGGTATCGCAATTGCGAATCGGTAATTGGACAAGCGATAGGGCCTGCACTGCGCAATCGTTTGCTCACGATTGCCGATTTCACTACGGGCATTGAATAAAAGAGGACACGCTCTGGATATACGCCGGGCGAACGGATGTAACCGGGTTTTGTATCGTTCCATTCCGTGCCAGGCTCATTACTCCGAACTGTTACGGTCTCTAGTTCTGCACCTATAGGCGGATCCTCGTGACAAAGACCAGAATTGCATCACAGCTGCGTTTTAGGGCTTTTTTTGTTACTCCACCCGCTTGCCGTCGAATCGGTTTTGTAAGCTTTTTCTCGTAGAATCTTAAATCGTGAGATCCTCCTCTTAGGATTCCATAGTAATCGCGTTGAAACTGAACCAAAAAAATCCTTTAACCTTTATCACTCCAAGTATGTATGACTCGCATCGATATGTACATTATTATCGAAATTGTATTACTTTTGAAATAGAATAAAATCACCTTATAATAATTTGAAGATTACTATTTGCATGCTATCGTCGTGTTTTAAATATGACATTTCAAATTACGCGAGTAATCACAAACCGAAGGGAGATTGAAACTGTCGGAAATCATGCTAAAAAGTTGGAGAATGATAAGCCTCACAGGTCCTTTGCATTTGTCTTTTTATAAGAACACTACATAAGAATATTTCGAGGAAGAACCTTCAACGGATGGAGGAAGAACAAGAATAACTAATAATAAGATAATCGAGGTTCACGATTCAAATACTTTTCGCGTAATAATCAATGATTTTTATATCAAATACTGGTATTACCAGTTAAAACTATATTCTAAGCCCGAGTCGTAAGCAACGAAGTTTTACTCTCTGCACGTTGCATCACTAAGTCAGACGATCTTCCGTTCGTAAAGGAGATCAAGAGAAAAGGTAGGAAGCTAGTAGAAGTTTGACGCATTCCATTACTTACAAGTGTCTTCCATAGAAATTCTCAAAGCTCAACTTTCAGGCACTGGTTGTAGTAACCGATTCTAAGCGCGTCGCATTCAGATTTAACGTCCCCAATATTCGTATAATCGAAGTAGTCACAAACCCGTTTATAGGGCGGATCCGCGGCAGGCAGGGCGCAGGGGGAGCCGAAATAATCGCGGAACGTTTCCCATTTACACGATAAGCTATCGGAATGTATCTCATTTTCCACAGTGGCGCCATTTTCCCGGGCATCTTATCTCCTGTCGTCTTATTCCCACTGGATGAGCAGCACAGAGCGAGCAGGGACCTGCCCCGATAATACAAACGCCTTGATTCCTAGAGCTTTTTACAACCAACGTAGCGAATTTAGTTGTGAAAAAGAAGTTATACGAAAACTGCGATAATCACCTTCGTCGCCTCAAATCCCGTTTTCAACTCTCTAGGTCGCACGTTACAGTTACGTCCTTTGTCTTAAGTCAGTTATTATTTCTGGGAAATTCGTGGGCTAAAATGATTAAGTCATTCGTTGATCGTTAATGAGTGCATTGCTTGTGTCAGACTTTTTCATTCTTTTAAAGGATGCGGAAAAGTAGGGTAAAGTATGCGCCAAGTGTCGATATCGAAAGGAAATGTTGATTATGGAAGAAACGTTGTAATCATCCAAGTTACATACGTCCTGTCGCTCATGTAACCGATCGCCCAGATGAACTTTCACAGATTCGTTAGCGCATGATGCTCAGAATGGAAAGGAAGAAGCATTGATCGTTCTCCATCCGCCAGAAGCGGGCTGTGTGTGTTTGTATGTTTGTGTGTAGAATAGAGACTCCTCCACAACATAAATAGGCGTTTGCGGAATGATTTGACCAGGAGGCACGGGTAGCTTAGTGGTCAGAGCAGTCGCCCGGAAGGCGAGAGGTCCCGGGTTCGAGTCCCGGTCTAGGAGGAGAAAATCAATGGTCCAAATTTTTTCCACGCATAATATAATATTTTCTGCATAATATATATACTGTATTATTTTCAATGTATGGCTTTTTTTGATGTAGGTGTTTAAAAATAAAAAAAAGTGGTCAGTGCAGTCGCCCGAAAAGCGAATGATCCCGGGTTCGAGTCCCGATTCAGCAACCCACCGGCCCGAATTTGATCGCGGCGCCTAGATTTGGTTTTAGAAATGGGCTGAAGGCAGGATTCGATTCTTATAAGGCCATCTGCGAAGGACGATACTACGACGATGAAAAAATGACGAGAAAAATCGATGTTGATCGCGAGCCATAGAGGGCGTCCGACGATACAAAGACGACGTGAAGTGTGGGCCGAAGAACCTGCGAGAAGCTTTTGAGCGCGCTCGGTGATACACCAAGTAAGACGTAGACGACGATGAAGGAATAATCGGGGGCAAAAATGTTCGAGCAAGATGGCCGAGTGTAGGATTGGGACTCCTCTGCAGCAGTCGGTAATCGCTGGCACCAGAGGATCCAGACGTTTATATATTTTGAGGTGTCGAAATCTCTGCGCAGCGTATTTAAGAGGCGCAAGAGCGCTGAAAGAAAAGCAAAGAATGCGTGGGAGAAAGTGTGGGAAGTGATATGCGTGAAATTGTATGAGCAATGAGGGCCAAATCGCAGCGACAATTTATGACGAACTGCCGGCTAGTGCACATTTAAAAATAAAGAAATTACGAAACGTATTTCTCTCGTGTTGAGATCCGAAAGAACCAAAGAACCCCCAAATCTCCATAATATAAATAAGCGTTTGTGGAATTATTTGACAGGGTGATCTGGGTAGCTTAGTGATCAGAGCAGTCGCCCGGAAAGCGAAAGATCCCGGGTTCGAGTCTCGGTCCAACCAACCTATAACAGCCTAAATTTTTCAGCGGCTCCTACATTACTCTCCCTCCAGTGGTTGAAAGTAGTGGCTGGTGGGGTTAGTGACCATGGAATATAATCCATCGTGTGTTCCTGGAAGAGTCTCTCTACGACCTTAGAACCTTTTTGTCGGGACGAAAGCAAGTGAGTGCGTATTCTTTGACAACCGCCACTTCTTTGCAGCTACTATTTTTATTATACATTCTATTTTTGGAACAGCATGAAGTTACCAAGGCAACCAATCAACTGCTACGCGAACAGTAATTGCTGAGAGTTACGATAATTGATATTAAATTATATTTTCTCTTTCTCATTTTATTAACATGTGCATAAGGGAGAAAATAATAATAACAAAAAGAAGGTGCACTGCAATTTACATAAATTTTATAACAAGAAACTCTGCATAAGGAGCTTTTATGTTTAGGGCTCGTCCGGCCGGTCCTCGTGTTTGTATTGACACGTATGCGATGCGTGTTCGCACGCACTCTGCTCCTCGCTTGGACTGTATATTTTAAGCACAACAACATAACGTGACCTTTGCACGAGGTTATGCACGCGTCTCCGATACTTGCGATGCCATAGGTAACACATTGCCGTATATTTCACCTGTACACTGCGAGTCTTATATGTATAAATATTGTATTTTTAGATCAGCACATCACCGCTAAGATTATTTTTCAGTTTAACTCTGTTTACGATTTTATTTCCCTGCTTCACATTTTAACCAGTTAAGTGCGGAATTAAAATCGAGCAATAATAAGTATACATGTCCATCGCAGGTCAAATGGTCCTATTATGAATTTTTCGAAAAACGAGGTATAATTACATTTTTAATTAATAAAAAATTAACGATTCATTTCTGAAAAGGTTATTATTCTTATATACTTAAAATTTGCCAAAAAGCGTATGATGAGCCGTGTAGGTTTTGTGGGTGTAGATGGCCGACCAATTTCACAAATTTGCATTCTGCATTTTACACCAGTGTTACCGTCGTTTAAAAGCCGCATATAAGATTTTGCGGTTTTATGTCTCTTACGTTATGTTGCAAACTTGGGAAGGGGGAGGAGGCAAAGGTTTAATATCCACAACGTGAAAATCTCTGTAACTCAAGCAGCTTGAAAGAGTAGTCACCCAAAATCGTTTTGGCAGGAACCGTGTTAACATTTAACGCACGGCTTGTTTTTCTCTGTTTTTCTCGGTTTCCGTGAATTTTTTACAAGAATTAAATAATCATATATGTAATGGTTTTACGGTTCTTGTTCACACTATGGCTCATCAAAAATATAATTTCCATAAATTTTTTCATTTCATCACTTGTAATAATAGGCATTTTTCTAGATTTAGAGGAGCACTGGTATTAATGTTTGTTTTATTTACAATACAAATTACTTTGCTCTGCCAACGTTGCTAACATATCGTCTTGTATAAATAATCCAACGTACTGAGAAATAGATGTTATTTGCATAAATATCCTTGTATTTAAATTTCCTTGTGCTTGCCGTTTGCACTGTTACGAAATTATAAATACTACTTCAAAAGTAAAACTGCTTAGTAGGTTTAACAGATAGATAGTATCACAACTAATGATACCAAGAAAAAATAACAGAATGTGCATAAAAATGAAAAACCAGCGCGAGCATAATCAAATTCCAAACAAAAACGTAAATTTACGTGACTCGTCCATTAACACTAGAATTACCAAGCAGGTAAAATGACTGGTTATCAGTCGTTCATTAAAAAAGGTAAAGGTCGTTCCTTTAAAAAATCGTAGTGCTTTATAACAATGCACTTTTTGAGATTTTCCACGATTTTCTTGTAGTATTTAAATCATCATTGTGATTTATTGAAATTTCTTTTTACTCTCCCCCTTTTTTTAAAGAAGTATGTGGTGTTCTACGTATACCCAGAAAGTGACCGGTAGTTTTAGTGTTAAGTATTAAGTCAATGTCAGTATCCTAATTCGCATAGAATGCGCCAAAGTTTCCTCGTCCAATGTCCGGATCATTGGACACCGACATGGAAAAGCGGAGCTCCAAACTCGAGTTTCGTATCTCGGCATTGCCTACGCCATGGACGTGAAGAATAAATCGTTGGACAAACTGGCCTTTGAACGGAGGAGAGACAGAGAGAAAGAGGGGAGGACAGAAGGGTTTTCACGAGCTGCTCCTTCACCGGGAAGGCTTCACCACGCTGCTGTAACGCTTTATGCGCTCCAGTCGGCGATAACGCGTCGCGACGACGTTCCTCGCTTTCTATGATTCTTCCGGCATCCTTGCTGTGCCAAAATACGCAGCACGAGGGTTTATATGTAAGTTGGCTGGGACTAAATACGAATCCTCGCGTAGGCGTCACCAGAAACACGTCTTTGGTCGTAGGCAATATTATAACTGAGAAGACAGGTCTTTAAGAAATTTCATTCATAGAGATATTCGTTGAGCTTCTCACAAGTATAATTAAGGCCAGGTACAGTCGTTTCGCTTATGTATTGTAGGTTACTAAGTTTTTAACCGTTTATCGTACGATAAGACGCTTCTGTTATGCTCTAATCCTATAAAGGTATAAACAAGATTAATATCTACAACATGCTGTTTGAAATTGATATCTTAAGTTTACGTAATTACTGAAAGCAGCAAATCTGCTGCATGAATATATATGTATATATAGGCATTTCGTTCGTTGCCTCTGGATTTGTAAGTTTATAGCGCATAGCGAAGAAGCACTTCCGACAAAATTACAGTTGATCTTAAATATATTAAGTAGAAACAAATCATGCGTAAGAGATCAATTCTAATCTCGTCCGAAGTTCTTCTTAGCCATACGCTATAAACTTATAAATTCGGAGGCGACGGACGAAATATGAGCTGATGTCTCCTCGGTGCGAGTTTCTATGCACAGAGTCACCGACAAATTGCGGGCAAATCACTTTGCTTTCGAGCAGTCTTCCGTGCTATAAAATAAATCGACTTACACACATGCATGCAATATGAATTACTTTTCATTAGCAGACCCTTACACTTCTAAACAACACTTTCAAACGCATAAACTTACAAGCATTTTCTAAACACATGTGCAATGTAGACAAATGCCGGATATTGGTTTGGCAAAACATTCGAGAAACGGCCCAGTATCAATCTAGTAGGCTTAATTTTGTAGTAAAGTTCCCTTTTTTGGTGGGGGGTTCTTAAGCCTACATATACTGATAGTATAAACCATTTTGTGGCTAGGATGGGCTCAGGTCACTTACTGCCATGTGGCAGTTTTCTCGCGGTGAGACCTAGCCGCACCCTTGGTACCTAGAGTACGGTTTCCAGGAGGAGTATCTCCATCTCCACACTAATTGACCAATCGGAACCGATTAGTAATGGCCAATCGACAGTTTCCCAACCCCGTTCGAGACCGTACCGAGTCGTCTTTATGACAAAAAATACTCTTTTGGAACAGAGTTGTACACACTAAACTTAGAGCCAGACCCTCAGCAGAGTTAAACTCTCAACAGATTCACACACAACACAGAGTTACAGAAACCGCAGATAGAACCAGATACTCGAATGATGCACAAAACTCATTGGAGTCAAAGATGACACACTTCGAAACAGACTCTTAACAGATACATACACGATTCCTTCGTAACGATGCAGCCACAGGCATGGTTGTTTATTTAAATCACTTAAAACTTAATGCAGTTGAAATATCTCTACCCTAACATCTTTAGAGATAGAGCTTAAACGCAAAATGTACCTATTCTTACCACGACGGTACGATCGGCCTTACAATCCGAATTGCGAGTATAGGTTTTTCAAATTAAATTCACCCTCTTGCAAATCAAATTTGCATGTATATTATATTTAAAAAAACATCAAATAATGATAATTAGATAGTAAGATGTAAAAAATGTTATTATAATTCATAGAACTACATAATTACATACGGGAATGAAGATATGTATGAAAACTGTGTGCAGATAATTCAGTAATTCAATAATAATAATAATTCAAGGAGAACCGTTTATAGACTAGGTTATATGTATATATAAATAATATATGTATATAGTACATATAACCTAGTCTATAAACGGTTCTCTTTGAATTATTATTATTATTGAATTACTGAAGTATCTGCATACAGTTTTTATACATACCTCAATTCCCGTATATAATTATGTAATTGCATGAAATATAATAACATTTTTTATTTCTTACTATGTAATTAATATTACTCAATGTTTTTTATATTTAACATTTACGTAAACGTACTTGATTTGCAGAAGGATGAATTTTGTTTGCAAAAGGGTGAATTTCATTTGCTAATGGGTGAATTTAATTTGAAAAACCTGTGGAGTGCGCGTTGCGCCGTTTTCTCATATTGCCGGATAGAAAAACATTGTTTTTGGTCCTTCGAGCCGGATAGATAGAACAGGCAGACAATGCGATTTTGTGTATACCGCGCATTCCCATAATACCTTCAGATTGTTCAAGCGCATACCTTGTGAAGCGACGTGAACTCATTTGCCCTTACCGCAGTATTTGCCCTGGCTATCCATTCAGCAATGGGTGCGATCAATCCCGGAAGGCGTTTAAGCAATCCCGATGTACAGCAGAACTTTATGCGCCTGACTAGCCTTGATTTATCTGGCAAAGTTGATGCTCGTAGCCGGATATATTATGCTTATTTTGTTGAGTCTGTGGCATGCCGTTGTATTGATTTCTATCACTCTCAAGATATCAGAAAATCCATAATAAAAAAAGATTCTTATCGTATACTAATTATATAAATATATACTACTATATCATTCATTATTCTTATTAAATATCGATCAAAATTCATGAAAGTGCTTGTTAAACTGCTGCTAGTTTACCGAGATTCCAATGAAAACGGTACCGGTTACCTAATCGATATCACATTTGCAAATATTAGAACTAAGATCAAAGGCATTTGCTATATTGAATTAAATCAATTTCATAACGGAGAGAGGGGTAAATCTAATACTGTGCGATTCTTAAAATGCTGGATAAATTTGCTAACAAAAATGCAAATTGTTAATCGAAAAGGAATGATTTTATTATTCCGCGGTGTAAGAAAGAAACTGGTAGCCACGATTAAAAGATAAGTAAAAGCAATTATTTCGTTGATTTTGCAATTTTCTAATTCAACGATTTTCAAGGAAGACTTGCTTTATTAATCATTCGAAGGTCTTCGAAAAAGTGAATAGAGGGCAGTATAATTGGAGACTAAAAGTCGAATCCACGATTGGCGAAGTGTAACATTGCCAGGCAGTACACAGGGGAAGTTATCAGTATCGAGTTGTCCGTGGTTGTCAAAAGTTACCCGCCCTTCCTGGCTCCCGGCAAGGAGAAACTTCCCAGACACTTTCTGTAAGGTTGCGCGGTACTCCGCCTTGGTAAAAATTATTTTTGCACGAGTTCCCGTGCAGTCTTCTTTCATAAAAAAAACTTCCTACCCGATACTCACGATAGTCTTTCAAATAAAGTCAAACGTATCAGATAGTAGAGTATAAAATAGTAAAATAAGAAATATAGAAATATATATTAAACATTGTTGCTCGCAAAGACCAATTGTTTAATACATATATACATAATTTTGAGCGAGAAGATAGGAGGAACTATGTCTAAGAACAGAAATATTTCTTTTCAACATTTATTCCATTACACGAATATATAAATAACCGTTACACATGTTGCCAATATTCACATCCACTTTTTTCCTACAAATTCATAAACAATGCATTCAAGTTATATTATTACGAAACCCACTAAACAACTCACTAAACGAAACAAAAAATAGTATCGCAGTAGTACTAAGAAAAAAGTTATTAATCAAACTGTAAGGTAATAATCAAAGTTTTTGCATCACCTACTTTAAAGGTTCAATTCTCTCGCGCTATATACCGTGGCGAAAGTGCCTCATATTTTCAACCTTGACTATACGTTTTACTTTAGCGCGCTAGGACGCACAATTCTGAATTTTGCTCGTGTGGTTGTCGCTTACTCGCCTACGGCTCATAACATCTATACATTCGTCCTCCAGTCAATACGACATAAACCTTCATGCGAGTGTTATAACTCACGATCGTCAAATTTGCCAGTTAGTCCATCTGCAGGATATATTATTTTTTGCTAGCCTTGCTTTGATAGTACGATTTGAGAAGGACTTATATTACACTCTGCACACTTTTACGTTACATTGTGTAATGGCGTTGTAGTTGGCCGTGTTGAATTTGTTATATCCACAGGAACGATTTGGAATAAAACTGTAAAGCAACAGAGTATTTTGCGTACTAGTGCTACATTTTAAAACATACAGTTAAGGCTGAAGATATTGGGTACTGTTCGCCACACAGCGTTCGAGAATTGAAATTTTAATGCGGGTGTGGCAAAAAGAATATTTATAATCTCCGGACGTTAAAATCAGATTACTGTACATCCTCGATCAACGAAATTTTATCCTCAAGCGCGATTAGGTTATCTTTCCTACTATGTTACGAGGCTCCCAATACCTCCCTCCCGGTAACAAGAAAGAAAAACTTCGCAGTTGGGGAAAACCGCGCAGATGTTAGGCGATGGACTTAACATACAAATAAAAAGGAATTTGATGCTTCCGAAACATACTATTTAATTTGGCTCAACTGAACGGTTATGTGCAAGTCGAGAAGGAGAACGTTTTGTTTTAAAATTTGGATCTTTATATAACGGTTAATTAGATAGATATATAATATTAATGAAGTACAATTAAATAACATCGTAAAATAATAATTTAGTAGTTCTTTAAAATACGGAACATTTCAAATCACTTTGAACATATAGAGGAACCAAACATTTCTTGCATTGCCAAGTTGTTTCGCTTAAATTGTTTTCTATGCAGACACAGCATCTCTTTGTAGGATAATTGTCTAAAACAGCTCTTGACGAGTTGGACTCGTCACAGTCGACAGTGGTATATGAAGTGAATGAGAGCGTCAACTGCTTCTTTGTATGTCAAAGGGTTAATGAACACGGGAGCGTTGTGGATTATCTTTTTAATAAAAACCAAAAGTCCATTGCGCAGACGTGTCATTTTTGCGAAAGATGCGAGAGGCCCAAGCGATCGGAGGCTAAGATAATCGGCGAATAAAATTATACGCAAAACCGGATGAAATTGCACCCTGGTAGAAGGGACGAGGAAGCGCCGTGCGGTTTATCGCGGTTTAGCCGGCCAAGAGTGCACGGCGTATCCTTGATAAGTGCTATCACGGCACAGCTTTATTGTACCTTCTTTCAGCTAATTCCGAGGGCGAACCTCCCGGATGTATGAGCTATGGTCTTTTTACGGCAGCATTTTACTACGGCTTATTGCTTTACGTTCCTTTCATTCCGCGCATGGACGCAGTCTCCTCTCTCTCGCTCTCTCTCTCTCTCTCTCTCTCACCCCCTCCCCTCTCTCCTTTTCCCAGGATAATTCTTCCGTCCTTCAGGCGCCCACTTTGTTCCGCCGTCCTATTTTTCTTTCCTTCCCTTTCCTTTTTCTTTCTTCAACGAGGAAAAATCGCCAGCCCTCTTTACCGTGGTACCGCCGCCGGTCATCGCAGCAAATATCAAGCCAATCGACGTATTTTTAAAGGTTTTTATCGTGAGTCAATTTGAACCGAGCGCTTCGTGTTTGAAGTTCATAAAAAGAAACTCAACTGGTATCATTTTGTATCATTAAACATTACTCCGTTGAATTAAAAATCCGCATTTACCAACATTGTTGCTATAAATATAATACGAGCATGCTTCAAAACACGCTATGGATATTTCTTCGTAAACAAAACTTTCCGCATGGGAAAATGTTTGTTGTAAAAAAATATTACAGCGCGCTTAAACTCCCTGACGTTTTGTAGCGCGGTTTCTAGATGAAATATCAAATCCCTGAAAGTTCCCAGTACCTAATCCAGCATGCAAGTTTGAAATACTATAGGTTGGTATAGCCACTGTGCTATTAATAATTCTATGTAATTTCCACATCCCCAGCGCAAATGCCTCTCCAAGGTTTTAACCCTCCGGTATCGTTCTGCGCATTTCAATCTTATATTCCGCGATTGTATTCGGGCCGCAGCTGCACGACCAACGAGCTCGTTTCCAGTTGCAGAAAATTTCTAGAAAATTGGCTTCGTTGGCCGTGCGCTCGTGGCTCAGGGACGAATTGCAAAAATCGAGGAGATTCCTTCGCGTAGGAATCATCGGGAGGTGGCTCAGGCTTAAAAGCGCGACCCGATAAAGAAAAGTGGCGTGTCGAGCTTCGAGGCACGACTTCTTGAAGAATAATGCCGGCGCAGAAATCGTGCAGCCGCGGGCCGACAATTTTGAGAGATCGAGACCCATTTCGCTGGAGTTTCTCGTTTACCTCCGTGATTTCTGCCCCGTCTACGCGATATAGGCTAGCCAAAAGCGCGCATCGTTAAAATCCGCCCTTATACAGGATGTCGAACTTTTAACGAGCTGCCTCTCGAATCGGGCGCGAATTTGCAAACCCGGCGCAGATGGATTTTTTTCGCGGCATTACGTGCCCGATTCGCTCGTAACAACTGCGAGGTGTTCGATTGGAAACTACGAGACAACGAACCGAACTGTTGTAGGATATTCGTACTGCACTGACGAGGTTATCGGGTCGTGACAAATAATATCCTATTCGACATCTTGCATCTTAGATTTCTCAACGATAAGTAGCAAGTATAAGTTTTACAGCTGCATCATGCGTTGTTAATGTATGCATATACTAGGTTCATATACTAGGACTGCATCAACAATAGAACTAAAATTTCGACGTTATTTTATTATTTCATGTTTCATGAGAAACTCTAGGAAAATTTCAATATTATTGTTCAATATTTTAAATAAAGTTTTGGGCTTCAAAAAGCTGTGTGTACAATGGATGTTGCTTGCATCAAAATTATATTCCGATACGACTTTGTCAGCAACGTTTGAAGCGTTTTTTAACTTTTAAAGTCGTTAGTTTTTAGTCTTTAACTTTTAAAGTCATTTTTACAATTATATATTCGTTCTTTGATTTCCGTTCCGCGAACTTATTGAACATCCTAGTATTTATCTTATACCTAGGTGTATGTATATGTATATAAATACATATATGTACATATATGAGTTGTATGTACGTAGTATGCGTGTGACGTAAAGGTACGCGACAGATGTTTGTTTATAAGCTGCTACAAGAGAAAGTACAAGGTGAAACAAGGCCTTTTTATGTATTGATTTTCAGAGTTTAATATATTTGTTGTTATCCCTTCTTTTTAAATAGATTATTGTATACGTTTACTACATGTATGTGATATGCAAGGTTTTTACGCCGTAGTATCCACCTGGAATAGGAATAACCCACCCGCTACGCAGAAAAGAAGGGAAATTCCTAACACGCTCATGGAGTAGGACCTGCGATTTTAAATATACAAGACCATGTGTGTTAGGCACAATTCCAGTTTTTATAAAGAGTTGAGACGTGTAGAGGGAAGTAATATAGTTAAGAGATACGACATCAAATTTTATACCTAACATCAATTCTCATTTATTATAAATAATTTAAATAGTTTCTGTAAATATTTCAACGTTTTTTTTAACCCTTTCCAGCCCAATGATGCTATTTTTTCAGTTAAGGAATGTGAAGCACACGTGTATCTCGCTTGAAAATGTTTTCACGCTGTTTCACATGACGAAACACGGTCGAATGATCAATGTTCATACTTTTCGAAATCTAACGAGTTGTAATCCTTGCGTTTTTTTCCACCAAGGCACACAAAATATCATTATCAATGCCGAAAGCCCGTTTAAGGCGACGCTCTTTCAAGTTCAAACTGTCATTTCGAAATCTGCTAAACCACTTTTTAACTATTCGAAGAGCAGGAATATGATTCAAATAAGGGCTTTGAAAGTTTTTTTTTGTGCCCTCCCAACACCTACGTCTTTCCAAAACTCGTATGACATTACACATCGTATTGTAACCATCCCAATTACAGGCATCGTACCGACGTAAAGAGACGATCGAATACAGATTTTTCAAATTCAGTTCACCCTTTTGCATATCGAGTACATTTACATATATATTATATTTAAAAAACAGCAAATAATGTTAATTACACAGTAAGAAATCAAAAATTGTATTATAATTCATACAATTACATAATTACATATGGAATTGAAGGTAGTATGTATGAAAACTGTAGCAGATAATGCAGTAATTTAATAATAATACTAATTCAAGGAGAACTGTTTATAGACTAGGTTGTATGTACTGCATACATATATTATATACATACGTTCATATAACCTAATCTATAAATGGCTCTCCTTGAATTATTATTATTGAAATAGTGAATAATCTGCACACAGTTTTCACACATAGCTTCATCTCCACATGTAATTATGTGATTGCATGAATTTTAATACATTTTTTTATTCCTTACTATGTAATTAACATGAAAATTGCCGAGGGGCGACGCTCTGGAATATCGGAAAAGAGAAAGAAGAGAGCGCACCGTGCGCGTTTATCGAAAAGGAAATAATTGGCTTCGAGGTGTTGAGTGAAAGAGAGAGTATAGAACAAGCGCGGGAAAAAGGCGATACAAGAAAACTTACGAGGATCTTCGAGTGAGAGAAACCAGAACATTACGTAACCGAGGAACGATCCCCGTCCTCTAGGACCTTAGAGACCAGCTCTCGTCCTTATCGATATACGTAAGTGCGCATATTTTTGCGAGTCGTAAATTCATTGGACTTTGCAGCACCGTTTCAAAACGACCCCGATCCCGTAACCGACAACTACTACCGAGTCGACTGGGGTAATAAAAGTCGCGTATCGTTGGCTTGCACTATTTTCATATCTTCGACCCCCGTTTTATTGTTCATTACGTTATATTTACGCTTGTTAAATAAAGAAAATCTTTGTTTTTTACGAAAAACTTCACTATCATGTTCGCTAGGATTTCCGCTACCTCGTCAAGCTCCTCCAATAAAACCCGCGGCACCATTCTAATTGTAACACCTACTTTTATAAAGTTCATACTCTACCTCGGCGTAAAATAATACATTATTTTAACGTTTTTTTTGAAAGTAGGAAAAGTAAGGTTACAGTATATGTAGCATTTTGTCGTCTATTTCGAGAAATTTCTTTCAGGCACAAATCCACTTATATGAAGAATGTCTGATGTTAAAATGAGTTATGCGATGCAGTGTAATTTACGGCATTTACGAAAATCGGGCACGAACTTACGCAATCATCCAATAGAAATAGGTACATGTGGGTTGCGTGATCGCTGACGAATAAGCAGATATGCTAAGCGAATTCGTATTTTATTATATTTTTTCAAGATAGTTTATTAAACGTTAGTGTATTTATATTTCGTGCGCAATTAATTCTCAAACTATTGCTTGATTCAAACAATGTTTCAAATAATATTATAGTAAAATAAACCGTATGTTTTATTTGAAATACATTTTCTTAAGTAACTATAGTTTGGAAAATAATTCCCTGCGGAATTTGAAATGGAATACGCTGTATATGTTAATGGTAATGTGCTTTGGCATAATTTTCGTAATGTCACGAAACCCATCGAGTTTAATAGTAATTCGAGCCAAAAAATGTTTGCTTAAAAGTATATAATGTGTGAGAATGTCTCAATAATAATGCTAAACATTTTAAAAAGTAAGAATGCAAGTGATCGAAGAGAGAATATTTATAATATAAGCTGATGAGAAAAAAACGATTGGGACAAAGTGCGTGACATTTTTTAGTCACACATAGTTTTGAAGAATGTACGTGAGCTTTGGGTGTGTATGCACGTATGAAAGGACTGAGTGCAGACGTCAGCTTGAACAGAGCAGAGTCAGAGGAAAGAGTTAACAGCACATAGTCGGAGAGCTGAATCAGAGGTCAGAGTGGACGGAACAAAATAAGGGACAAAAGTAAGGAGAACAAAAACAGAGAACTGGGTGTGGTCGGAAAGAATGTGAAGTTAGAAAAACAATGTCGCAGTGCAGCGCTTGTAAAATAATTGTAGAAACAGGACATTCTCAACACTAACCGAAACGATCAAAGTGATAAGACAGTTATTTCTTTGAAAAATTGTAGAATCTTAAGACAGGGTATTTTTTAAGATTTTTCATGATTTTCATGCAGTGTATAAATTAATATATCAATCTATTGACATTTTTCCTTTTTTCCCCTTTTTATGAAGGATATATTTACTACACCTAAATACAGGGTATTCCAAAATGATGTACTCACTCTATGATAGTCAATAACTAGGAAACAAAGTGACGTAGAATTACAATTCCTAAAGGATTGTGGAGTGCAATGTTTTTGCAATAGATGACAATCATGTTATATGCTCAAAGTGACCACCATTAACAGCTACACAGCGTCGATGCCGCTAAACTGCTAAGCGAATTACGGCTTTCGATGTATCCGATGTGATGGTTGCGCACGATGCTTCAATGAATTCTCGTAGCGCGCCCAGTGTAGCTGACTTCTGTTTATACAGTTTATTTTTCAAGGTAGGTAATAGATAGAAGTCTCGAGGTATCTAGAGAAAACAGAGAAAACATTGGTTACAGAACTACGATAGCAACCATAATACCGGACGTCCTGTCAGCCATAGTTCGCTCAGCAGTTCCGTGACATCGACGCTGGTCGATCGGTGGTCGCTTTAAACATATAAAATGACTCCTATGGCTTGTCTGGCCTTCGTCATTTGTTGATAAAACATTGCATTACACGACCGTTTAAGAATTGTAATTCTGCGTCACTTTGTTCCCTAGATATTGACTATCAAAGAGTGAGTATATCATTTTGGAATACCTTGTACGTCTGCAAAGTGGCTAATAGGTTTAACGTTAAGCGAATGCAATGACACAATATCGTTAAAACGCTGTCGCTTATATGTAGTGACGTATGATTCTGTACGTATGATTGTGTATTTGAGAATGCGCACGCGTGATGCGAGCGTGAGGATAAGAGAGGAGGTTTCGGGCATGAGTCCTGAAGCGCGTAGTAGGGAAAGGGCGCTAAAGAAAGACCAGAGAATATGAAATGTATTTATTTGCTATTTCAATTTGCGCACCCGTTCAATATCCTATCATCTGATTTCCTACCTAATAATAGTATTTCTCTAGTAATAATAATGTATCTTTACGTGAACACGATTCCTGGGGAACACGCGCACGAATTCCATATTCTATTCACCAATCAAAGAATCCCCTGCAAACATTATCCTCGTTTCGTGAAAAAGCCTTGTACGATTTCTTCGATATAGAAAAACTGACCTTCATTGTTTATGCGCAGTATCCGAAGTTTTCACAAGGAATGCGTGGCTTTTGGGGGGAGGAAAAATCTATCGCACTCAATTAGTCAGCGTTTTCAAAGCATCGTTTTCACACGTCAAAGCGAGCTAGGATAGAAAGCAAGCGGGCGCGACGAAATAGTTATGGATGAAAAATTGACGGCGAAGACAAACAATTTCAGGCAGGACGAAAAATCGTTTCCGAGTGTACGAGTCGGGAATTTATTTTTATCAAGCGGCCTGCACCGTGCGCACCAATGCATTCTGCGCATCGGCCAATAAGCGTGGGCGGTACCGAGCGGCCCATATAAATTTGCGTTTACCCTGTTTATTACACGAGTATTTTATCGAGTTTCTGTCACGCGCAGCCACCGTTAGATACAAGGACCCGCGATAAATCTCCCTTCTCGGCGGGGTAGCCATAAAGATTCCCCCTCCACCACCTTTACTCTTATACTCTCTCTTTATTCCACTGGCGAATGCCGCTGCAACGAACGTGTACGGATTGGTAGACATTAATTTTTGATTAATTTAAAGTCGGACTGATAGTCGCACCTGTCTTTCTCTCTTCGCGCACCTTGCCCTCGCAATTTTTTGCCCCCGAATTGTACGGCTGTCTGTCAGAAACGTGAGCTCGTTAAAAAATTGCAAAAATCCCTGCCGTTTGGAGACCGATTTAGCGATTGTTGTCTCACGAGAGTCGTATATCCCCTGCCACTCTTCAAAAGTGTTATTCATATCGAACAAATGTTTTCACCGTGGTACTGGTATCGCGCGTCACGGCGATCTCTAAGTAGTAATGTCGATATCAATCGAACGCAAGGATCTGCGAAAGAGTCAGACAGTACCGTTATAGATATTTTTATATCGATAAAATGGAGGTTTTGAGTACTTTTGCAAACAAGTTCGATGTGCAAAGCCGATGATACTCTTCGATTTTAATATTGTACATACGCACGTCTAATTCCGTACTGCCACTCATCCGTCCTTCATGTCGCATGAACGTACCTGAAAGAAAAAATAGCGAAATGTTATCAGAGCGTCGGAAGTGAAAAGAATCGAGACTATACAGATTCAGCCGTGTGTATCGCGCGATGCCCGTTTACTACCGTTCTGCCACAATTTAATTTCTGGCTCGCGTCCCTCGTGCCTGCGCCTCGGTTTTTACATTGATCAGCCGCTTCGCCCGGGGTAAATATCTCCTCGTTAGTTCATTTACTGCCACGGTATATACGAAACGATGCGCAATGGGTAACAACAGTTTTCCATTGAAATTTATTTATTTGCGTAGCAACGATCCCTGTTATCACTTTCAAAGATAAATCTTTCGGTTCTTCCCCTTCTCCTGTCACGTTGTCGTACGCATAGGTTACGACATATAAGAATTCGTTGCAATTAATATTCAATGTACCTTTATTATATTTTTTACAAATAAAATGACTTCAGAATTAATGTCGATAAGGCGAGGTTTGTGGGGGAGAAATTAGGATCAGAAATGTTGATAGAGAATAGCCATCCAAGTATGATGGAGGCCAACTGCTTATTGGATTATCCGCTATTTTTCAATGCTACTCGCTTGGATATTTCAGTGAGAATATTTAAGACGTAAATATAAAGTTACGAGTCATAGCATTACGCGTTTTGGTTCCCCGCGTGTTTGTGTGTGGCCGAAAAAGGCGATTACACAAATGTTTTTAAAGACTTTAGATGAGTTTGTCTAACGGTTAGAAGGATTTTTTAACTTTGATAAAAAAATGTCTGTACCTGTATTAAATAAATTCCTCGAGTTTCTTGTCGATTATAACCATTATGATAACGTTATTAATTATTTCATTAGTTGACTCCGGCAGAATATAGAAGTAAGTCAATTAATTCCTGGGTATTTCATTGGTCGGACTAACAAATCCGGTTGGTCTTTTTCGAGGAGGGACGCCGAAATCGCGTTTGTGTTGCACAAGGCTGCACGTGTTATTTCTCTCTCACTTTCCGCTTTCATCAGCGTCGAAATTTTCGAATTATTTACCGTATTGCGTATTACGAACACATAGCAATCGAGTTCATCGCAATGATATGTCGCTCGTAACGAAGGATTGAGCAATTAGTAAACTTTTCACGCCATGCCGTTAATACTTTTAATGTTAAGAACATGGACTCAAACTATAATACGGTTACTCCAAAAAGTTTGGACATTCACAACATTTGACTACTTAATTACGCATACCGTTAATTATCTATTATGAAATAATTGGATCCAATATTCTTTCTTATATAACGTCATTTGTTCTACTTTGAAATGATGTATTGTTATTTTAATAAATATTCATACTTAACGTGCACCACGATAAAGCTTGTATGTAGTCTATCCCACAAACGTTTTTTTCACGCATACTGACATCACCTTTGTGCTTTTAACGCTAAATTTTACCTAAGATCGAAATCGAGAATGAGAGATTTAGGATCAATAATTGCCAAAATCCACACTGAATGACGATGACCAAATTGCAAGTTAACGTTTCATTTGGATCCTCCCTTGACTTGATATTCCATACTGTCAAGAACATTTCCAGATACTTTTCTCGATTCAATTGACATCCAGTATTGCGCATTCACCTTCTCGAGCTGGTGGCTGACTGAAGTCACGGATTGCATCGATTGCAAACGCTCGTCCTACGACACGTTAATTAATCTACGAAACAAAAGCCGCCACGCGACGGGCGATCCCCTCTGTTACGCGGGAGCGCCGCCTTTTAATGGAAAACACCGATGCGCGGAATCCGCGGATAACGAACGAAAACAGACGCTCCTCTGCTGAAATTGGAACGGGGCCTGTGTGCGCTACCCTGAATTCCACGGCGAAAAGTCGAAAATGCAACCTGCATCGATACGGGACCGGAGAGCAATTAGGGCGTACGGTATTCCGAACCTGTGGAATTACGGATGTTACAGAGAGAGGGTGCACAATCGCTTGGCTATTAGAAACGATTTCTATGACAATAAAATATCGAGCTTAATTTACGAATAACTTCTAGGAATAATCAGTAAAGAGATTGATTCAATCAGAAGTTATTTAGCCGTAGAATGCCTCTATGTATTTTTACGTCTGTCGTATTTTGAGGATAGTAAAGTAATTGAGAAAAGGCACTGGTATTCTATCGATTAGACAGGAAATAACCATTTATGGGAGAGTTGAAAGTTTATAGATAAAATATTGGTTTGTAGGTTCAGATCGTGGTATTGTGTTTACGAGATTCCATCATGTTCAACAACTGTTGTATTTTTCGAATTAAATCCACAAACCTTTATCCTGATATTATTTTTCCTCGAATTTTGAGCGACCTCTTAATAAGGTTATTTATGAACGGTTAAGAGGTGCACAGAGGAAACTTCTCCGCATTAAATCTGATGAAGCGGTATTTATTAAAAATCGTGCTTGATTATACTGGAATATGTTTAACTATATTTACCTTTAACTTATCTTTTCATCAAAATTTTATTTCCGATGCATCATATCTCCTGCATACCTAGCTTTTTCTGACGCCTAATAAAATAAAATTCTTTAATAAAAATTTCCAACAAGATTAAGCCGTAAAATGTTTTAAAATCCCTTAATCACAAAGCTTAAAAAGTTTGAAATGAATTCCTATACAGCTGCTGTGTCTAATTATAAAGATTATATTATTTAATGCTTTTAAAAACCATTGTCACCACGTTTTTCTATAATTACGCTTTATATATTTACAAACATTCTAAATTTCATCCGTGAATATTGACTGATTGAAAAAAGGATAGTATTGTAGTTAAACGATCCAAACAGATACCGTTGAAATAAAACCAATGGTAGAGACATCTGTTAACATTACCAGAAATTCGGTGCATTTTCACCTAATAATTCGAGTTAAATCAAACAGTCATCGATCCTTTTACTGTTCTCCCATTTCCCCAAAGGATCGCTTCTGAAGATTGATTGTCGAGAAACTCGCTATGTAAAATGTATTACAGCGATAATTCAATCAGAATACAATACCAACTTTCCTCGTGCCGTTTCTATTTACCCCCAAGGATTTCTTTTTGTAGGAGTACCGTGCAATTTTTATGTGACATTTAATATGTATTACATTTGAAATTTGCACGAATCCAGAAATAACTAGTATTAAAAATATTGAGGAAAATAATTTGGATCATAGAATTTTATCAAAAATATTCATAAGACACAATACCCTTTGGCTCATCTACAAAACTTATAGATATTTTAAGCATTTTTGACAGTTTTAAAATGTAAAGAGAAAATGTAGTAGATTTAAAGTGCAAAAAGTATCTTAAGGCAAGTCAAGTGGATGCAATCTATCGTAAAATCCACGACTGTAAGGAAAGGATTTGTAAGAAAGGAAACTTTCTTCGGTCGTAAGAAAGTTCGAGCTCGAAAGGTTTAACGCGCATGTAGATTCTTACGAAATCTTTTCTCAGCCATGTTATCGCATAAAGATAGATACACACCTAACTTATTGTAGCTCCTAAAGCAGGATACGCGTCTGTCAAACGTAACACAAAACAAACCCAAGAATGTCGATGAAATGTGCACTTCCAGAAAATTATCTTCAGCGCAAATTCAAATGAGTAGATTCTTTTCTGTTGTTAAGACCAAGTTCCTTTTTTTATATAGCAGTTCAATCCTGCGTCAAGAAAATAGCATAGGTAATCTAAGTAGTCCAAATATTATGGCGAATCAAATGACGATTGCTGTTTTCTAAGTTATAAAGTTATAAAGTTTTCTAAGTTCTAAGTCGATATAAAAATTAAAAATATCGTACTTTCATCGTAAGAGTTAAATATGAAAACAAGCAATACTCCTCCTCCCCCCATGGCCTTTCAGTAACTCAATTTCAAGTTACGCAATTTCACAGGTCGTTGATTTTTAAACTCTTCAGACCCCATTTTTTTTGCGAAACTAAAAAAATTTGTTTTCCTGTTACTAGATGCTTTGAATCATTGTTTACTTCAGATTTTTTGAGTTTTTTCAGCATGTACTTTGTAAGAAACATAATTTTCCACAATCGAAAAACTTGTATAAAAGGTCATGATTTTACAAAAGATAATATATTTAGCATAAAAATAAATCGTACTTAGCGTTTTTTTATCATAATCTGAATTCTAAATATTTCGTAATACAGCTGTAAAATACAAAATGATGTTTGCTTAACTGTCAACAATTTGCCGCTATTTCATAGCGGTACTATGCTATTTTTTATAAAAAGATATACTTATGGCTAGGGCGTACATACAGTTAAAGTCACAACTTTAATATTTCAAGTTAGGTGTTAAAGTTCTAAGCCAGTGTATATTATAACGTGCGTCAGGTCTGAAACGGTTAATCCCATGACATACAAGTAAAACGGAATTGGATAGGTCTGAAAAATACTATTTAATTTTGCTCAACCGATCAGTTATATGCAAGCGAAGAAAGAGAACGTTTTATTTTGAAATTTGGATTATTAAATAACATTCAAACCAAATACTGCTTTCAGTGTGCTTCTTTCTGATTTACCGATTTGTATATGCAACTTTGTTATTGGTACTGTTGAGAAGGTAGAAGGATGAAGCATGTTAAACATTCTAAACAAACCAGTATTGATGCGCGAGCAAAACAACTAAGCAATCTAATAATATCCTACACGGCGTCCGCCGAAAACAGCTCTTGACGAGTTAGACTCCTCAAAGTCTACAATGACACATGAAACTAATGACTCCACCTCGTCACTGTATGTCAAGGGGTTAAAGATCCTTTGGTTCTCCTGAAAAGGGTGCCGAAAGAGTACACAATATCTCCAGTAATCCTTCTGCGGAACTACTCAGGAGTTTGTTGTCCGAGGAAGTAGAATCCTTCCGCTGGATATTTATCGAGTGGCGGGACAAAAGCCGATAAATAGACGCGGATGCGTGGAACCAGGTCGTGAGGACGTGTACGTAAAGTGGACACGCGTTGTTTGGCCAGGGCTTTCGTTTACACCTGTTTGCGGTGATGGGCTTTGTTTGAATATCGGCATGTTTATTTATTGCACGCCAATCCGCACGCGCCCCTCTACGTCATTGAAGCGAGGAGGATTACGGCCAAAGTGGAACTATAGGTGTCCAGCTTCCTTGATCCTTTCGATTTTTTACGACGCTCTTATCAAAGGTGACTCACGTTGTTTAGAATCTGCTATGGTTAAAGAAAATTACTCCTGGGAAGAATCGTCATCACACTAATGCTATAATAGTAGAATGGTGTGTGGCATGATAAAATGTAACTCGCTTTATTACAGGAATTATTATGTATTTAAAACTGATTTGTTTGAATTAAAGTTAAAGAGTTAAAAAGTCCAAAGTATAGGAAGAGTACGACTAAGTTTTAAACCAAAAGTTTACATTTGAACGTGTGTAAGGAGTGGTAAAAGAACTTCTTTTATTCGCTCGTGAAGACGTTACAAATGTATTTGGTTACATTCAGTAAATTCAGCTTGCGTGGTTCTTTTTTAGGTAAGAGCAAACGTGTTTCATGAGATACACATTGAAATTAAGCATTAACAAATTGTTTTCTTAATTTTAATCGATGTCACTTGAAAAACATTGGCTTGCAACTAGAAAAGGATCACACAGAGGTGATCGAAACGTTGCTTTTGAATGCGAGTTCGAACTCGATTTACCGAAGATAACCAAATATATTTACAAAAGTCTACATCTTTCTTACATGTACTGTCAGCAGGTTTTGTTTTGGTTGGCTCATCTTGTTGGAAAATAGTGCAAAAATGATCTCGAAATTCGCATATTAAAATGCATCTCAAACAATCAAATCAGAAACGTGTATTATACGAAGAAACATAGATACCATAACTATAGTGCTATGTTCTATGTTGCTCTCGTGGAGGTTTAAATTTTTTTGTTTAATTTCATCTGTCTTCTCAAGAAATACTTTTAGAACATTTTAACATAAATAAACGATAACTAAACTAGGTCGTGGTCAAATTATCCACGTAATTTTGGCGGAAAATTCAGTCGCAGGAAATTATGGTGAAACAAATCTCTACTAGCAGCTCGGAAACTCCACGTAACTCGCACCCTGGGAATTCCCGTTGACGGATTCACGTTACTTTATATTCGATATTGGGTATCAATTACGGAGGATACCGTATATCCGAGACCAAAGACGTCTCGCATCATGTTTATCCCGTAGAGTCTAGCCCCGATATCGTAGAACGTTATACCTCCCTTCTGGCCCCACTACCACGCATATTTTATCCATACCATCATCTTTCATAGCCAAATTCCAAGAAAGGACTAGCGCGATACCGCTGGAAAATCCCTCGATTAATCATTCGAGAATCGAGGTGCAGGATTACGATTCTTCCTTTGACACATGAGAAAAGATACGAGGCCCAGTCGTTGCTTGTGCCTCTTGAAAAAAATTCTGTATTAATTACAAAAATCTCAATTTTCCTTCAAACAAATCATATCGTTGAGACAAGCTTTGTCTCTATATAAGACATTTGCGTAATAGATTCTCCTAATTGTTTGAGTATCAAGAGCATTCATTGCACCGTAAACCGAATTAAGAGGTAACGAATATTAAAGGAAAATTACGTTGTAACAGAAAATTATTCGTTGATTTACAAAGCGTACGTGTTTTATATTCAAAGTACGAATCAGGGAAAGAAACGATTAAGAAGTAAAAGTACTCTAATGTTGAGGTGTTTTTCTGAGATACGAAATTCGAACGATGGGCTGTATATTACGATATTGCGTGCGGATGTGCAATATTCCTGTTTTGTATTGAATACCGTGCCTCAATTACCGTACTGTTACTAACGCCAAAGTTGTTCTACAGAATTCACCTTTGGTACCGCGTAATATTCCACTCTATTGTCCTTACTTTCCCCATTGTGTGTTCGTGGACGTTACATTCTGATCTTATGTACGAGTCTGTATTCATAACGCAACGTCGCTGTCAACTGCTCGCTTTTGCCACGTCCTTTTCCTTATATACCTGTCCAGAAAGGCTTTAAAGACTAGACTGATTCATTCGCCGACTAAAAAACAGGAGCTGTTGAAATAGTGCCGTTGAATCTTCGTCCTCGAATTTTTTCACGACAGATATCCGTCGACTCTGAAATTATATACATCATGATGCAAGTCACAACCAATCGAGATGTTGTTACAAAATATCGAACGTTATGAATTGCATTGTTGTATGGAAATTTTGAAAAGCAAAATTCAGGGGTTTCACCTAAAAAAATACGAATCTTGAGAATTTCTCAGCGGATATTCCTTCGATGTACAAAATTTCTTCCGAAATTTCGGAAAAAAATAATGCATCACTTTTATAATTTTCATTTTTATATCCACGAGGAGTCAATGTTTTTAATAACTTAGTCATTTGATTTAATCCTTTGCTTCTTATAATCCCAACATTAGTAATATGAATATTTTAACTCAAACTCCAATTTTTGTCTTCAAACTTTGTTTTTCGTTACATTTGCCCGTATTTTTTCCTATTCATCTTACACCGCTCTTTCTCTTCGTCTATTTTTCATATCCTATTGGCACGCTTATAACTGTGACTTCAGCGGTCGAACAGGTAAGGAAATGGCGAACAGGTCGAAGTCACGATTCATCTATTTGACGCAGGGAGAACAGTGTCAGGGTGATGCGGGCGAAGGTGTCCGAAAGCAGGGCGAGTAATCCAGCAGGGAGGTGCAGGAATACGGCTAACTAACAGAGCTGCTGGCACCCGGGACGAAGGTGGGAAAGGGAGACGAGCGACTGGGAGGGTGGAGCACGCTATAATCTCCTCAACAAAAGCCGCCAACTCGGCCGCAATCCGAAATCAATAGCTGGTCGTCCGTTAGAGTTATATATTATGCTACGTATATATGTGTGTTTTATATATATAAGGCGTAAGTCTATTTAAAAAAAAATACAGTTAACTACTTTAATAGTTACACTTTTACGTGATCTTTTCAGTCAAGAAGCAAATTGTTAATAATATATTTCAAATCGTTAAAATTTGGCAACACGAAACTTTGCTGGTGAAGAAAGCGATGAAAAAGTTTTTGTTGAAAGTGACGTAAATCTCTGACGTAAATCCCTGAGAAAGAGTAAATTGCTTCAAAATATGTTGGATAAGATTTTTCAGAAGCGATCCATATAAGTTATTCAACAAAACGACAACGAACTAGGATGCACTATTTGAAACATTGGATTTACTACCGCAATGGGGAAGATATAAAAACTTTAATAATATCAAGTTGGCACTATACAAAAAAACGAGACCACTCACAAACCTAAAATACAAGGAGTTAATGGATTTAATACATCATATACCACCTGCACATCATAGTTACTTTAAATCCCTCCCTCATACACAAACTAGAGAAGACTGATTAGTAATTAATAAAAAATTATTAATTTTAATGTAAAAATTATTTAACAAAGAATAAAAGATGATTTTTTTTTGACTTCATAAGATAAAAGTGTATACACTTATTTTTATTTCAAGGGGAATTTACTTTGCCTATGCATTTGTGCTTTATTAAGATTTGAAAGTGACATTTCATTGATTTTGAAAGTGGCGCAAGTCCATTCATAGTCATGAAAAACTTATTGTTTCTTAAATAATGTTAATCATGCTATTTGGGATGATACATTTGACACCCTTAGAAACCGAAACACATTATTCTATATCTGCTACCCATACTTTTAAATTAATTCAATGCAAACTCTTCAATATCTCGATTTGCATATAAATGGACTTGCATCACTATCAAAATATTATATATATATCGCCGACGAAATATCACGCTGTCCATAACGAGGACAGCGCGTACGTTACGCGCTATTAATAAAAATCTACAACGCGAGCGAGTATTTCACGAGAGTCTAGTTTCACTAAAAGCACGGATATGCAGGTGTGCGCATTTTGGGGACGTGTGTGCGGTAGGTGCTGTTGATGAAAAACTCGTAACCTATGATATGCGCGGAGGTCGTGGATGGGGAAAAGGGTCCAGGATCTTGTGGTCTCCGATCCTCGATTTCCTCGAGCGCTCCATACGCGAGGTACAAATAATCTCGTAAGCTCGTAGTAGGACAGGTTAGCGTTTAAACAATCTTCCGAACGGTTGCTCCGCGAAAGTTCTACGCGAGTAGGTCAAGTTTGCCTAACGCGCCATGTGTCGGGCCAACGTGCATCGAGTCACCTTTGCTCGGTTAGTCGATAAATTCCTATAGTTTTGGCGCCGCCCAAAATCGGCGTTTCGAAAGCCGAGCTAATAGACGCTCCGACAAAACCGATTTGGTTGCCTTTGAAGGACAATGCACGTCGAGATTACTTTCGTGCGATTTGCGGCGTTAGCGACGCGAATAAGCGGCTTCGCGACCGATCGAGAGCGCGCCAAGCACTGTTTTGTAAACCGCCATTCTTGGGGTATCGATTGAAAAAAGCTCGGAAGTTTCGAGGATGCCTGCGATTGGCAATTAAAACGATCAGAGTTCGGGGATCGTCGTTGACGTTCTTTTGGAAATTCCTTGTTCGCCTTCGCTTCCCATCGCTGGCTCTGCTCCACATTGATTTCCGCATTTCGAACTTTGCGTATTCGGTTTACCGTTGCCGCTAACTTTCTATGTACCTTCGCGGATAAATAAATGGATAGAACGTGGCGGAGATAGGTTTCCGTACGTCCGTGGCGGTTACCATAGTTCCGAAAACGTTAACTCCGCGCGGTTAGCGAATGCCGACCATTAAGCATCGGTGATATCAAGTGTAAAGGCGCTTATCGCGGAATGATTATATTAAGCCCTCATTACCCAGGATACGCTCGTAACACCGGGCTTTGAGGCTGATCAAAGGATGGCCATTTAGACTTTCGCGCATATGAAAATATTCATAGCCTTGCATATTCGCCGTCTCAGAAGCCTTTCCCGAGAAAACTCCATGAAAGAGTGAATCTTTCCCGGCTCTAATCATGAAACTTCCTCACGGGGAAATTCGATAGCGTTCGTGGTTTAACGAATATCCCTAAACCGTGCAACTGGAGGCGTAACGCTTCCAAACTTCGAGCTCGGCCAGAAGGCCAAAGCTTAATGCTTCCTTTAGTACATTCCTCGTACACACTGCGTGTTTCCGCCAAAGAATTGATAAAAATACATCGATCAACATTCACAAATCAACGAGAATTCGCTTCACACGCCTCGCGCCTAATAACAAACCGACCTCCATCCACAAAAAAGCCAAAAGAGTCAAACACCTATATAAAAAAAAAAGAAACAAAAAAAAATCCCCATTATCCTAAACTTTAAAACCAATACCAGAACACCGGCGATTAATCACCTCTCCAAACGCACTTCTCTTAAAAAACATCCCCAGGAACTCATCAGCCTTTCCACCGCCTCCTACGTGGCACGCACAATGAGCGTCTTGGTCTCAGGGTTGTTCGTTAAACGAGTCACACGCGATAGTCAATCGGCGTCGATTCAGGGAGATGGGGAAAGAGAGAAGGGGGGGGGGGCGGGAGAGAGAGAGAGAGAGAGAGAGAGAGAGAGAGAGAGAGAGAGAGAGAGAGAGAGAGAGGCGAGTGGGGAAGAACGGGAGGGTAGAGTTCGGTTGGCCGGGCTGCTTCCGTGTATTCCGGGGGTGGTTTTGGTGCGCGCGCGCACGGGTGTTGCGCCGTGGTTTCATCTCAGTTTCGCAGCCTCCCTTCCGCGGTCCGCATCAGCTCCGCCAGCGCAGCTCCAGAGGTGTGTCGTTTTTTCCCCCGTGTTTCCGCCGTAACAGCTCCTTCCTGGCGTTCGGTCTAACCGATATCGACCTCGACCTCCGCGAGATCCTCCGTGGATTTCGCGCTGCCCGGGACTTGCCTCTGGGGATACCTCGCGGCAAGGATCTCGGGGCGAAGAGTCGGGCCGCGATCGCGGTTTACAGTGGGGCCCGGTTGGCGGAATGTAGTTTCACAAAGGTTTATACCCCATCGAGCTCTGGCTGCCGGTGGAAGGCCGAGGAGAGGAGGATCAGGCGGCAGGATGAAGGGCGATGCGGAGATCCCGGCGCGTGTAACGTGATAAGGGTTTGTATAATTTCCTAGTTTGATCGACGATATTGATCCGCCAGCCTGGAGGATGTCGAATCCATCGGCACGCGGATGCCTCGATGGATTATGTAACGATATACTCGAGGAGGCCCAACGTGGAACTCGGGCCTTGGTTCCATCACGATTCTCGTTCTCGCAGCGCGGAAGCTCGAGGTTCCTTTCCAGCCGCAGGACGGAGTGGCGGGCAAAGAATTGCTCGCGCTCGTTAACCGGGGTAACTTCCTGGCGCGTCGCAATTTGCGAAGGCTCGATTGTCCTCCCTGTGTTTAACGCGGGGACGTCGGTTCGAAAGTCCCGGCGTGCGTCAAAATATCGGGAGTATCGATTCTTCGCAATTTCGCCTGGCCGCTCTCGCTCAATCCTCGAACCGGCGGCTGTGAACGCGGAGAAATTGGAAATGCCGCGGAGGCTGGCCGGCCCGATGGAGCGTATTGTGCGAGAGATAAAAAGGCTGCTCGACACACCGGGGACAGGATCTCCCTGAAACGTATTGCGTATGCAGATCATATCAAACTTATGCTCGAAATCGTTTTACGAGTTTGAAACGAGTTTTCTCGCAGGGCGCAGTACACAAGTTTACCGTTCCTCGGCGGCTTTTTCCTTCTCTCCTCTCCCCTTTTTCCTCGCCTCTTTTATTTTTTCTTCTCTCCTCAGCCCGCGCGCTCCTCGTTACGCAACGCCGTAGTAAAAAGTGCGACCGAGGGATTTGATCGAATGGCGTGCATTAATCGGACGCACCGTCGGCTATTACGTGTCCCGCATCGGCAATTCGAGCGACATTACGCAATACGTCTACCCTCCTTCGGGTACAGTGCCGATCGGCCTGGCGTACTCGAAGTCGCGAGAAAAGCGGAAGGCGAATGAACCGTCCGCTTCGAAGGTGCGGGGTCATTTATTAAACGTCCGCCAATATGGATGCGTCTGATTTATGGCCACCCTTTTCCCCGTCCCACAACGCTTCCCCCCTTGCGTTTTAGTCTCGCGTTAGCCGGCCGATATACGAGGACCTGCAGTCGGGATTTGGCACGTTCGCGGATTTCAACGGCGAAAAATAGAGGAAGGGCGGAAGGGGAAAACACTTAATCCAGATGAAATCTGAATAAGCCCGTGACAGCAACGAGCAGGAGGGAGGAGGATGAGGGGGGGGGGATTGGTATTGATCGTTATTAGGCGACGTGTGCGAAGTATTTTTTCAACCCACCGTGGTGTACCTGCGGAAACAAAGTAAAAAAAAAAAACACACTACGAGTGGCAGAATTTAGCCGCGGAGAGTCGCGTAGCCCCGACGCTCGAACGCCCGTCTCGAGTGCGCGCCGAATCCGGCCCCTTTGTCCGCGCCGCGCTCGTGGCCAGCACTGCAAATAATAATCTGGAATTAACGCAGGTACGCTCTGTAACGCAGTCCCAGCCCCTGCACGCCGGTGACTTTATTCGATTCAGACGTTGCGCGACACGGTGCGCAAACTCGTCATTCCTATTTCTCGCGATTCATCCCCAATAAGCCGGCGCTGGATTACGGGGATCCACCTTCTCGCACCGGCCAACACAGTTCCCATCGTATTCGCGCTTTCCGGCGATGCTGGGCGCACTCGTAATTACCGGATGGCCGGCGACAGACAATCGAATTTGCGTAGAGCCGGCTCGGGCCGATGTATATGCGAATTGAATGCTGTTCCAATCTCGTAAAAAGTCAGCGCAAAAAGCCGCGCGGATGGCGGCCAAAGCCCAAAGAACTTAAAAACCGTGTTACCACCGCGTGTAGCCGAG
This sequence comes from Ampulex compressa, assembly GCA_038496175.1. Classification (NCBI taxonomy): domain Eukaryota; kingdom Metazoa; phylum Arthropoda; class Insecta; order Hymenoptera; family Ampulicidae; genus Ampulex; species Ampulex compressa. Next base: position 141,108 of record JBCFXI010000190.1, on the reverse strand, counting down.
CTCTTAAAACGGTCGTAATGTCGGCTCGCCTGCCGAGTTAAAGCGCCTGCAGGATATAACCTGCGTACGCGGAATACGTAGGGACGTTGCACAGCGCGCGACTCATTGCCGTACTTAGCCCCCAAAAGCGGATCATTATGTGCCGCTTTCTCCAAGGAACGACCGCCGGTTTTCCCCGGAAATAAACGTCGCGGCCGTTTTCGACGGTGGCTTTTAATTGCGATCCCGGTGACGCCTTTTCACCAGTTGAAAATAGTCAACGTGGATGTTTAATTATTTATTACTTTCGCGGCCGCGAGGTACGGGGGAGGCTCCACTTGACGGAAAGTTGGCAACTGCGAATATTTTGCCCGGCGCCGGCGGACTTTCGCAAATTAAACTCGGAGCGAGGCGGGGAGTAAAATTGCATTCTCCGTTTGACGTTCTCACGACAGCCGCGAGTTCTGCCCCTTTGCGGTATTGGCGCCGAGCGCGGATCGGCCTGGTTATAAACGCTTTGCGACGATCTTTCGCCAGGACCGAATCGATCCTCGGCTATTTACCTACCCCTGTCTACCAGAAATAAATGGCTTTGAAGGATCCGCGCGCACCCTCGATCCTCCGGCTACGAGATCGTTCGCCGTGTATTTCGAGGCGTAACTTAAACACGAGCTGCGGCCTGGCCGAAACGGACAAAACGCTCCTATCGCAAAGGGTTAATGGCGGGTTCGCATCGATCTATTTACGGCGCGGGCCGATCGCGCCGCCCTGATCGCCATTAATTTTCCAGCGTTAACGACACAAAGAACGGCCTCGACAGAGGTTCCCCGTTTCGATCCTGTTTCAATATTTTAGCCATTAATTTAGAGTGGCAGCGCCCGAATGGGCTGCTTCGAGCGAATCGACGTCAGACCATTTTCGCGATGGAGCCGATTCGAGGGACCGGGGGCGACTGTCCGACGATTGAGGGGAGAAAATATCAACTGGCCGTCGCGAAAGCGGACGCTCGGTCGATCATTTATTTCCATAAATTTATTCATCGGTCGGTCGCGATCCCGGCATTTTACGGCTTCGTAAATACGGCCGGCCGGCATAATGGAACAAAGTGGAATAACAACGACGCCAATGATAATAATAGCTTTGTGCTTCGACTGTCAGCTGGTATTGTAGCCGTGCAATACGCGAAAGGGTTTTCCCAAGAATTTCACTGGCTGTCTCCAGCAGAGAATAACGACCCCTCACTCTCCTCCATTTCTCTTGATTCCACGCCGCTCCCTTCGTTCCTTTCCTATCTCCTCTTCCTCTTCCTCTCCCTCTCTCTCTCTTTCTCTCTCTTCACCCTTGGCTCCACCCTCCTGCGTTTTTCCCTATCCGTTACTTCCATCTACATCGGCCCGACAACGGGGGTAATAAATTGTTTAAATCAATTGGGATCGCTCGGCGCTTCTTCCTGGAGCAATATGAAGTACGAGGGACTTAGTGTCGCTCCTGGGAAAAAAATTCAGTGCGCCTTTACCAGATGGGAGGCGGATCCGTGAGAGAGCGCGCGTTGAATGCGGATGTTGGATACTACGCAGAGCTTCCTCTCTGTTTCCACAATGTCCGGCTAGGACCGCTAAGATCTCTTATTTTGGGGTCCACAGCCTTGGGTGGACTCCAAACTGCTGGTCTTAGGATATACTTTATAAGTTGGATGGAGTCTTATGGAAAGAAATGGGGTTTGATCAGAATTATTTAAAAGAGGATTTTTTGCAGGAAATACGAGGTTTTCTTCATTGTGCCTGGTGATAGTATAAAATAATGATGAAGTGAATATATAAGTCCAGGATCTAGTGGGATATTTTCTTTATTCGGATTTACGTGAAAGTCGGTGATTATTCTTTCGTCGAGCTTCGGTACTTAACACGGTTGTTACTGAATTTAAGGAAATGATTCGTTAAAAGACTCTTTGTACTCGAGTCTTTACGAGTAGTTTTAAATAGTTTTTCGACAAAAGACTTGGTACGAACCGCGAATTGTTTCATTGTTCTCAAAGCACGAGCAGTGCTGAAGGCGCCTCGAGTGGTTAAGCAATTACCACATACTTCAAAATAAGATCAGGGAGCTCCACTTGCTTCTGCAAGTTCTCCTTCTCTCTTGAGGGAGATAAATACCCTTTGACCTGTACTTCTCTTCTATCATCACTCGGAGGGACTAACAGCTGCCGAGGGTTTACGATTCTTTCGACATCCAGACTTGCGATCCATTGTTCGCCGATATATACCAACCCTCAAATTGGATTTTCATTGGAAGACATAAATCAAGTGAATCAAGATGTCCCTCGACAAGTCGGAAAAAGCGGGTTTCTTGAGTTTTATCGTAAAACACGTTGAACACTCACGGACATTTTTCACGATTCTCCCCCTCGAAGCTTTGGATGGTCTATCTAATTTTCGACGTCGAATACCTTGGCCATTTGCCCTCGAATCTACTAAAGTCTACTCTTAACTTATATGTCTACACTAAGTCTATATACATACAGATCCGGATGCAAAAATCCGTGAAAGACGAGATTAGACTCGAAAGAGAGGGTATCTCTTCCCTTAAAATCCAAGTCTCCATCGACCGCTTAACCGCACCTCCCTCCTCGCAAGGTCCCGTACACTGATGAGCCGGATAATTTGAGTTGAGACGGCCACAAAGTGCGGGGAGTTAAATGAAAAACGTGGTTACAACGAAACTTTCGATATATAGTAGCATCTGTTAGATTGCCTGCACCCGGTGCAGTCAGCAGTTCCAGCTTAACTGGAACAAGCGTTCCCGAGTGCCCCTTGACCCTTTCTATCCACTTTCTCATTCTACAATCGTTCCGGAGTGCTCGTCTCGTGTTTAACGTTCTCTCGTCCGCTTTCTTTTTTTCCTGCCCCACGGCTTGTTTCTATGGCGTTAATCGCGAGGATTAGAACGTCCTTTTGAAATCGCTACCCAGGAGACGCGGGGAGGACCTTTCTGAATTAAATCTGGAGGAAGGGAGAGAAAAAAGGAAGGAGAGAAAGAGAGAGAGAGAGAGAGGGAGAGAGAGCGGACATTCTCGAGACGTATTCGTGCCTCGAATCCTGAATCGTGCCGGCTGAAATAATTCCGGCAGTCCGTCCAAATTAATCGCTTCAGGCTGCAGCCTTAATTCGTCGCATTGACCCGCCCCCGCGAAGTGGACGTTAAATCACGGTAAGCCCGTGGAATTTATTTTTTCGCGGCTCCGCTGCGCGAACAAATTTTCCCGAAATCTCGTGGGAACTTTGGTCTTGATAAGAGGCGCCAGCGCAGCTGGTGGCCGACGCTCTCCCAAGGAATGCCGTAGTTAACGCGAGTTGAGTAATTAACGAAGACGCTCGTGGCGGGAACAGCGCGATGCGATCGAATAGGTTCGAGTGCTATCGAAGAGCCTCGAATATATTAATGTTGAGAAAAGGAAGGTGAAAAGATCAGCCGCCCTTTTTTTTTTATATTAGGTGTGCTACTTGCTTCCGCTCTTTTCCTACTAACGGTTTTCGTGGTAAATCGCGGTTTTTCAACGTGGGATTTGTATGGTATCAGAAAGATAGGAGAAAGTAGTGGCCAATGATGGACGGTACTTTGAATTATAAATGTATAACAGGTTTTTTAAGATAAAGCCTCGAATTTCGGAAGAAAAACCAGTGGAAGTTGCACGCCTAATGGTACCTGGTTGTACTTCTTCGCAGTTATTACGCGTTTGCTCGTGGTCTTCTACCTACACGACACTCGACCCCCACGCGGAACCAATGTCGTATTCCCCGATTATAAGAAATAATTCGCGCGTTTCCGAGCCGAGCACTTTGTTAAGCCGCAAACTTTTGAGGTCTTTATTTATGGGACCTCCGCCAGGTTGCATTGCTTGCCAACTCGCGGCCCATAAATAACAACCGTAATGTAATTCTTACCCTGTGAACGCTCCTCGTGCAAATAGTCTGCGCTTTTTCAAGCGCGGCGTTTTGTTAAGCCGCGAGCTACAGAAGGCGTAATAAGAAAATATGGGGAATAATAAAGGGAGAGGTTTTGAAAGTGAAAAATGGGGCGGGAGGTTTTATCGGAAAGTATTGTACAAAAGCGCGATTTACGTGGAGTAATCGGCGTGCTTATGGCTTTGCGAGGTGCGTTTACTCGAGCCTCTCCTTTGTCGTAAACGTTAGCCCTAGGATCGGGGGATAATCGTTGCCGGTATACGGTTGCCAAGGTTTTGCCCTGCAGCCCGCCATTGACCCTTTTGCTACTAACTACGACAATAGATACTCAGCGGGGCACAATGGCCCTGTACAAAGGGTGACTATAATCAACGCTCGATACTGTTTCGCGGATCAACAGCTCCCGTTATAGCTCGCCAAAACAACCGAATCCGTCGAGATTCCCTTGCCCTTCGTCGCCTTGAAAAATGCATAAATCATGGCACGACGGGAGTTATCGAGAGTAATCTTCGACGCAAGAGCTATGGTGACGTAGAACATAGAAGCTCGGACTTTCATGCGCGAGACGCGGTTTTGAATTCCTCCCGTTGACTCTGGTTTTTCCATGTGATATGTATAGAGTAGCTCTGGTGATTCTGAACCCAGCTTAAATAGTAGGTCCTCGGCCAAATGATCACTCAGTGTCAAAACTGAATTTAAAAGAAGAAAAACGACTTGGATTCGAATCCAGCGCGTCACTGATAGTTTTTTCCATGTGATATGTATACCGTAGCTCTGGTGATTCGAAACTCGACTTAAATAGTATATCCTAGACCAAATGACCATAGCAGTCAGTGCCGAAAACGGAATGAAAATAAGAAAAAACCTTCGTCACGAATTTCTTATCCTGTTTACAGCGGAATTATCGCGATAATAATAAAGAACGTCGCGTTGAATATACAGGTTTATCGAGAATATCGTTCCTGTTACGGGGATAGAGCAAATTGGATGATGTGACGTAACGACGAGCTGTTGATTGCACCGCCGCTACTTGGCCGAACTCCGGTACTGCTGGAGCGTTAACACTTGGCTCGAGACTTCATTCTGCGTACCTTCCTCCCTTTGCGGCCGCGCCCCATGCTCTCTTAGGCTTGACTAAGGATGGTGCATCGCAGTGCACCGCAGTGCACTTTGCGGCGGCGGAGAAGCTGCGGTGCCTGGGAAACGGTACACGTGTTTCACGGCGTATCGGACATCGAGTCTCTCTCCCTTCCATTGCCTACGATTTTCAGCCAGAAACCGGTGGAAATTAATTGCAACCGAGGGGCACACCTGCGCGCGCGTTATATTCGCCAGACTTCGCGTGATTTTCGACATTTTTAACCAATCAACAGGAAAACCGACAGGTTTCTCTATCCTAGCTTTCGGCGCCTGCATATATTTCGGTGGAGTGTTACTCGAAAATAATGGTCTTCGAGGATTTTGATCAAAGACGATTATTTACGTTTTAACACTAAATCTACCTATTTTCTCGATATATTCATCTACACCTCGTACTTCCTCAAGGAAAAAAGGTATCAAGAAGAGCCGTCACTAAATTAATAAAACGATTCACGATCTGCAGTAGGACAATCGAAAATCCCAAAAAATGCTCTTTTACAAAGTACAGCAATTTCTCTAAGAAACGGCTGACGGGTCATTTTGAACGCTTCCGTAAAAATAACCCTCGTCACTCTCCCAACGTCTACTCGACAACGGTCCGTAATCGTTAAAACGACGCGGTTACGTCGAAAATCAGGCCGAATGTAAATTGGGGCGCGCGGGTGTCGGGGGCGTTTTGCGGCCGCTCAGGGTGCCTGATCAATTAATGCGCCTTGCCATCGCCATGTGTCGGGGATTAATCCGAATTAAATCGCGAGAAAGTGGCGGCGGGCCTTTAACCGGGAAATAATGCGAGGCCCCGCGGTAACCGGATGATTAACCGGTAATTATGGTGATTCCGGGGGAGGAAAATATCGGCCTGGCCGTGCGGTGTAATGTCCCTGAGCCGTGGCGCGGCGGCTCGTTAAGACAGTGGCTCTTTACCTTTATCATAGTTCCGGAGTTCTGATTAAAACAGCACTGCAGACTGGCAAGCGGCTTACGCGAGTTTCCCGAAAGTTTCGAGTGGAAATTAGCCACGCGCGTTCGACGATCGGCCGGGCATTTTAATCTCGTCCGTTGACGTTAAGATGAAAGTTAAGCCGAACTTCGAGATCGGGATCGTTCATTCGAGGGCTGCCCGGTTCTTCTCCCTTGGGTGGCGTTGGGCAGGGGTAGGGGTAGGGGGAGGGGGGGTCTTAAGAGATACGTTGCGCATTGCCGGAAGGTGGCACCCGGCCTTTATGCCGGAGGGTGCGAGTTTTTGAAGGAGTTACACTTCAATGGAAGCCCATAAACTTCGTCAATGGGCCTCTAACAGCTTCTGGAATTCTATTAGTGGTGCCGGCTGTAAGATAGGATTGAAACAAGTCCGGAGTGGTTCGAGTAAATAGCGAGTATCGTCTTTGGTCGCTTTTTATCTCCTCCCCTTTTTTTTTTCTCCAAACAGAACTTTCCGAACCTGCTTCTTTTTTTTTTTTTCTTATGCCAATCTCCGGGCTCTCGCGAGGTTTGGCATCGATTGTGCTTCGTTGCCAGGCCTCATAAATATTTACGGCGCGAATAAAAATCTCGCGACTTATTCACCGTGATAGAATATATTACACTTATTCCTGTTCCGGCTCGATCTCTTTTCTAGTAACGAGAAAGGGTATGTAAATTTGAGAGCTCGCGCTGGTCGATTTCGAGGCGAACGGTTTAGTACGGCAGATCGAAAGGTTTTGTTGAAAGGGGTGGTGGTAATGGTATCGCCTTTGAGGCATTTTCGTTGGAATTGAACGAGCTAATGAACCTTGGCGAATTTCCCAATACAGATATTCGGGCGGCGATCGAAATACGTGCCAGGTATTACTTTGGGAATCGAAATTGTATCGTGCATGTCACGCACGACCGCGATAGAACATATATGTTCCCCCCTATATAATTTTACGCCGCTGCATCGAAACAAATTTCTCTCCTCCTCGGTCAGATCAGCTTGCGTAAAAAACAAAAAACGTAATTTTGTCGCAAAAACCACTTTAGGATTTGCCTACGCTTGATAAAACCTCTATAAATCGTCGTAACGGCGCGAGAATGGCGGATCATAACGGAGACATTATCGGAATATTAAGAAAAGCTCGTGGATCTTTTCACGAGCGCGTCATAAAACCCGCTCGTCTTCACCTCCGACCATAAAGATCAGATTGCCAGGAATTTCTGTCCCCAATATCTTAATATTTGCCGATACATACCCAGGCCCAATTTCGTTCCTCGACGATTTTACGAAAGATCGCCCGGCGATATTGTCCGATGAGTTACGAAAGATCCGAGCCCAGCCCCAGTTTCGTAATTTATTCCATTAACGGCGCTCCGGGTATAGGCAGAGTTTCTCGCGTGCATGTATCGAAGATGCTACCAGAAATTAGTTTCCGTCTTGATAGACGTTCGCATTCCAACTGGGACGGCGCACTTAGCCAATTTAGCTCGGTTACGTCCCGACCGCCGCGATTCGATTTGGCGCGGAGTCTCGTTAAATCCGGTTAATTGATTTTAACCCCGATCGAAAATTCCCGCCTACGCAAAACCCCATGGCCGAGCCTCAGCCCGGATCCGTGCCCTTTGGCGCTCCTGGAATAAGCGAGAAAAACACGGCCCGACTATCGGAGAAAGTTTCGCGGAAGCTTTCCAATAAAATTTCAAGTAATCTTGTCGCTGTTCCTCGTGATCAATACCCGGCTACCAGGCTGGCGCGCTTCGATTCAGCAAACTATGCACGGCTATACGCGTCCAGGATGCGCGCCGTGTTTTCCCAGTGTCTTTCGGGCTTTCTCGTCGGGGCGAAATATAGAGGTGCCCTGGGAAATGGAAATAGTGCGTTACTTCGCCCCCTCACCCCTCCTCGTCCCCTCCAGGCCCCGTAAGAGCACGGGAATCTCATTTTCCCTCTAGGAACGCCATTCGACGTGTACCATCGTTCCTCGTCCCGCGGCTTTCTTTCTCGCCCCCTCCCCCTCGTTCACCTCCGCGGTGTTACACCGAGCCACGGGGCGTTTATTGTCGCGGTAAACAAATGTTCCATGAACTATTGTAGCGGGCTTGCATAGTGTCGGCGGCGTTAATTGTCCCTCGTCTCCTTGCGAGCGGGGCCAGTTTTCGCCGAACACAAAGCACGGGGTTTATGGACTTTAATCGGAAAGCAATGCCGGCCGTTGATCCACCGGGGTAATTATAATTGGTTCATTTGCCAGGCCGGCTTTGCGACCCAGGAGAGGCGCCTGCTGTATTCCCAGCTCCGCGGGGACAGCCGGTTTTATCGTTTATTTCGCGGAGCCCGTACGCGACGCAATCGACATCGCGGTTATATAAATGCACGGTCCGGTAAACACACGGGTTGTCCTTTGACTTGCCGCTCCCGTGAATCAGGCTGGCAGTGCATATTCGTCAGGGCACGAACTGCCGCCGGCCGCTGTGCTGTTCCGCCGGCAAGTGTGCCGACGATGTATACGCAATTTCGAAACGATCGTCGAGCGTCAGTATTTTGATCGAACGCGTCGTGAATCATTTTGTGGTTGTTAAGCGTGCTGGCGTTGAGCGTCGGGGAGTTTTTCCCCGGATTAAGCTTTGCGCGTAAACTAGGGGGCACGCGAGGAGTATTGGGAAACGTGGTAGGTCAGTAGTGCCCCTCGATCCGTTGAGGAGAATTCGAGCAGGGTGTCGCGTAATACAGTTTTGAGAATCCTTTACGGAAACCCATGTCGTTTGTATGCAGTGGCGGGTGATATCAGCCTGATCCGGAAGGTGGGTAGAAAAGGGACAATGCGCCGCTCAATATTGTTCCGGGGACACTTATGGGACTCCGTATCGCCCGTTTGCAGAGCTGGAAAATTTCATTGTAATACGTATAAGTACACGGCGGTGAGAGCATTCGCACTTGATAATGCCTCGACGAGGATCTTAATAAACGCGAACGCGCGATAGTCAGGCTAAAAATACCATGGGCTTGGCATTATATCGTAGGATATCCCGGCGACATTTTACATGCATTAAATTAACCTTTCAAATAGGATTAAAGTCGGGACCATCGGCTCTCGGTGTTTTTACGCGATGACAATATATCCACGTGGATAATATATCCACTACCTTATAATATTCCACGCGAAACAAGGATCCTGATAAAGGCACGCACATCGATGTGCGTATACACCGTTTACGCCTTAACAACCGGAGATTAAAAACTGCGGATTAAAAATCGTACCCTGCTAACGAACAGTTTTACACTTTGATTGCCCGTAAACATATTCGCCCAAATTGGAAAGCACCCCCCCTCCCCCCGGTTTTACCCTGCTTCCTTTTCGTTGCTACCAATGCTTTTTTTGTTTTATTTTCACTCCCTTCCCGAGTGAAAATCACCCATTTGGGGATTAAACTAACGAACAAGATTTGGGAAATGGGAATCCCGGTAGCATGGCGTAGCCCCTGGAAATACTCGGCGGTACATCCCCGATGCAAATACCGCCGCAGTTAAACGCAGGCGTTACGGTAAGTAAGGTATTAAGCGATACGTAATCAATGCGATTAAGAATAAATTACTCCGCGCGGAATGCGCTTGTTTGTGCATGCACCTCGGAGCGTTAATTACACCGGCGGGCTAATACCGGGCGTTAATGCCGGCCGGTACTATAATCGCGGATAATAATAAAAGAAGGAATATATCGCGATCGATAATTCCCTACTTCACAGCCATTGTTCCCTTGTCCCTATTGTGTCGGCCTGCCTGCGTAGGTATATCGGAGAAAATGATAACGGGCCGCAAATGAGGTCATTACTCGCGAAGATCGCTGCTCATTATTCTCCCCGCAAATTGCCTTCATTTTTGAGCGGCCTCTCTCCTTTTTCCTCGGCCGGCACGGGCCGCGTCGAGGCTTCCGCGTCATTTGCCCGGGCGGAACCGGGGTTCCTGAGGGGCCTGGAGGACAATTCGCGCAGGCAGCCGGCGGGGTCCTTTGTAAACCGGTGACTTTCACGGCGCACCCGGAATCCGGAGTCCTTTGATTCTCCCATATCCTTCCGGGGCGCGCGTGGAAAAGTGTCGTCGAAAGTCGCGTAGTTGTGATACGCGGAGTTTTTGTCCTTCCTCTTTTTTCCTTTTTTTCGTTTGTCTCCCTCTCTCTGTTTTTTCTTTTCTTCTCTTCTTTTTTTTTTTCATTCATCCGCGCTAAGGTCATTTGAGACAGGACCTGGTGCTTGAAGTGGATTACAAACCGCCGGAGCAATGGTATATGTATAGCATAAAAAATTCTCGAGCTGAAGTCTGTTCTACGTGATTTCTTTCTTTTTTTTATAATTTTTGGGACAGACTATCGATACTCAGAGTTTGCGGATAAAGAAGGCTATGGGATTATAATGAAATCTCGTGTAACGCGAATATGGCCAATTGCCATTATCCGGCCGCTTGCTCTTGCATGGTTCTCGCTGGATCGATGCATCAATTAACGTGCGGATTTCTACAATGAGGATACGTTCGCGATTTGACGTGTCCTTCGTTATTATCGATTGATGGAACGGATATTCGCGTTGTTATGCAATGCATCGCTGGATATCGTATCAACAAGTTTACGTAACTGTAACGATATATTGATTAGGGGATATTAATGTGCGGTGCGTAGAAATGATGCGCTGTATTACATTGCGAATACCTTCTGCCGTATACCACAAAGATCAGTAATCGTTAAATAAAACATTCCCAGCAGAAACTCTTCGTTAAAAATCGACAAAACTCTCGCGTTCGACATTCAACGAATAAAATTGCCGCTCAAAATCCAAGGGACAAATCGGATCGAGAAGCGATAGCTGTGCTGTTGCGGATAGATAAGCGCATTTGCCTTCGCGCTAAGTATAATAATACAGAGAAATTGGTCAGGCGCAGTGCGCTTGTCGTGCTCGCCTAGCGCTGGCCTTTATTCTCATCAAAATTCATTCGTCTGGTCTCAGCCAAGTGATTATTTCCGACGGTATTACCGAAGTCACAGCAAAGTCTGTTTTCCACGATGCTGTCTTAATGAACGTAACGGAATTAATGTCGGGAAAGTTTCCCGCTAATGCACCAGATGCCGCGCCTGCATTTTACCGTGCAGTAGTTAGTAACTCCCTCGGAGCGGTGAGTTCGATTATGTAAATCGCTGCCAGCGATCTCGAGGAGTTACGCTATTTACGGATTATTAAAACGATACAAAGGCTCAGCGAGAAAGCCACAGGAGAGACTCCCTTCCGCCTCTGGCTCATTCTGCTCGGTGACCCAACAGAACGACCCGACGTTACGACGGCAGCTCTGGAATAAATGCCACGCGAATTTCTAACCTCGTCCTTCAAAACTTCCGCATACAACTTTGCAATGTTCGTCAACGCTCATTTGTGCGCCTCGTGGCGTTACACGAAAGCCCGGAATGCGGTATACGGTTGTCTCTTGGATCTTCGTGTGCTCTACTCGATTACCTTACTCGTACTATTGTACGGTGATTCTATTGTTGTGTATTACATTGTAATTCTTCATATCCTCGTATTTCTTCGTGTTATTGTAAATTGTTCGCAATACATAGCAATGTCGCTTTATTAATCTTACGATAAGAGCATCGACTGCAGTCGAGAATAGGGATGTATTCTATCGATGATTACTATCCAGTCTTATTGATCTTTTGTACGCCACTAAACTAGTATACTAGTACATAGTAGATATCTACTAGTACATAGTAGATATGAATTCCTATTATACAAATGTCGTGTTATCCGCATTATCCCTATGAGCTCCTCTATTTTCATGATATACTTGTTAATAAAAGTTTCTCAAACCATCAGATACTCCTCTCTGCCCTCCAACAGACTCCCTCTCGCCAACGACAATGCCACTAGACGAGCAATCGCGTCGATCGAAGGATCGATCCGTATTTCCAGGGTATAAAAATACCTTTCCGCGTCCCCATTCGAATTTCGGTTTACCTTGGTGCGCCTTTAATCCAATGTACCCGGATATGAAAGATCCAAAGCCGTGCGCCCGACGTTGATTCCGCGTGCATATTCATGAGGAGCGAAGGTCTTCTTACCCGCTGGATTTCTGGAATTTTTAACGAAGAGCATTTAACGCATCGCCGAGAATTCGCGGCCGACCCTGCGGAGCGTCGGGTAATATTTTCCAAGGGCGTGGGTGTCACGCCGGCGTAACATCCCCCGGGACTCGGTGCGGTAAAGGGAGCCGCGCGGGGGTGGGCCGATAAAAAGAGGTAGCGAGGGCGAAATGGCTTCCACCCAATGGCCAGGGCGCCGCCTAATCACCGTTACTCCCTTGTTCCCGTTGAATTAGCGAACTTCCGTCGGTCCTGTTTTAGCAGTTCGATAAATTACCCCTGGAACTGTCTGACGGGCATTGAGACGCGTTGCAAATAGACTTTTGTTCTTTGCTTCACGTTCAGATTAGAGGCGTGGCTTTTTTTATGGCTGCTTTCGGTCGAATAACACGAGTGGAAGTATCAGATATATGCATATTTGGTGTTTCATTTGATTTGAATATTCGGTTAATTATTCCTGCTCGCGAGATCGACCTTCGATGATCGAGCAGAGGTGCATTTTCGTTTATCCTGTTTTAGCAGTTCGATAAATTAGCTCTGAAACCATTTAACGGGTATTAAGACGCGTTGCGGATGGACTTTTGTTCTTTGGTGCACGTTGAGATTGTAGGCGTGATTCTTTATGGATGATGTTGGTCACATATCACGAGTGGGGATACGAGATGTTTTCAAATTCGGTGCTTCGTTCAATTTCGATATTCGCTTAATTATTCCTGCTCGAGCAGAGGATCGAACTTCGAAGATTAAGCACGGGTGAATTTTCGTCCATCCTGTTTTAGCAGTTCGATAAATTAGCTCTAAAACCAACCAACGGTATTCTGGTATTCGGACGTGTTGCGGATAGACCTTTGTCCTTTTGTACAAATCGAGAAGCGAAGCATAGCTTTTTTATGGACGATTTTGGTAGAACACCACAGGTGCGAACAATCGCTTCGCTCATCGTCTTGGCCGGGTCTTTGAGGACCGATTTGCCAGGATGCACCACGAGCGGCGTAGTAACGTCCTACGGGCGAGCTCGGTGCAATTCCCATGCACGGGGCTAATTAATGCGCCCGCGCGCATGTCGTACCAATTGTTCGTGATAACGACAGCACGATACCGGACGGTGAGTTCGTGAGCTTAACGGAAACATTTTGAGAGCGATGCAGAATACGCGCCCGCAATGGATAATGGGTTTACGAGCTGCGACGGTTCTCCGATTGTACGGCCTGCAATGCAATCTTGTCTATGCTAAATGCCGCTGACAAAAATTCGAATGATTTCGAGGCGAAAGTCCGAAAATGCCGGAAGCGAACGAATAGTTCTATGGATATTACGTATACTCGTGCCAAAACTTTGGTATGTTTAGCTCGCTGCGATAAAATAAGTCGATGCGCCTACAGACGTGGAAGCCTAGTAAAGCGAGTAATGCAGAATTTACATCTATCGCCACATCCTCCTTTGGATTTACAATTATCTGCCCGCAGAGCCGACTTCCAATGTGTTCGAAGTTTCCGAGGCACTCGAGTCCTCGAATGTTCAACGCGGTCGAGAAATTTTAACTTCCAACGACACTCAGGGCCGGGCAAAAGTTTCCGCGCGCGTTCGGGGCGATCGTAGGGATCTTGAAATCCACCGATTTCGGATGTATAAATGGAAATATCATGGCGCATTAGCGTCGCGCACAAAATCGGCCGAATATGTGGCTGAGAAAAAGCGTGGCTGCCAGCGTGAGACTTGATATATTCCTAAAGTCCTCTACGAAACTCGCGAGCCGCCATAACGAAGCCGAGATTACGTTTATTACGCGCAGGTACTTTGCTTATGAATAATTGCTTGGCGCACCGGAAAGTGTCGGGCGGACGACAGTGCGTTAACTGCGGCCCGAGTTTAATTATCGGCCAGATTCGCGTGGCGATGCAGCGCCGCGACCGCGAATTGTTCTATCTTCAAATTGGCTACCTGTAGGACATCGTGAAATTCGGTGCTCGATACATTAAGGTGCGTTTCGAACGAACGAACGAAAGTCCGCCCTTCCTCCAATTTCGAAACGTTCGTGGTCACTCGATGTAAACAGACGATCGAACTATGTCCATTGGCGAATGAAAAGGAACTTTCGTGAGTTTAACATTGGAACCAGTAGAACTGCTAGCCGTTATTTCAACAAATATAAATGCACCCTATACATCTCGCAAAAGGGAAAATAATGCCGGAAAATAAATAGATCCATTTAGCCTCTTGGATATCGCAGGAAGATAAAGGAAAGCCTTGGAAAATGAGCGGTCGTAAATATTCCCCATCTCTGTGTTCTAGCATTATAATTCTAATGCTAGAACTTTACATACTTTTGATCATCCCTCTTCGCATTATCACTAAACCACTAACCACGTATATCCTTAAAAAAAAACACTATTAAAAGCATCTCTGCTGTAGAATAATAAAAAATCTTAAAAAACCCTCTTTTACGAAGTACAGTAATTTTTCTAACAAACAATCGACCTGTCATTTTCCACGCATTTGTAAGTTCAGTGTCAATACACGATAATTATAAATCAAACAAATTCTTAATAACAGATAACTTTCACTGTCTTCTCCCCAACAAACCTCCCATAAATCACGATGAATCAAAGAGTCCTCTTAACTAATCATCCCTGATTCAAACGCACCTTTACCGATCACCCCTGCGCCATTCCCGCATCGCCACTGCGGATCGAGCGACAGAGCCGTATCTGAAAACCTCCGAATCGCGCCGAATAACGTGGTTTACGATGGCAATCGCTGTACAGGCTCGATGGCGAGGGGGGAGAAGGCGGTGCGGGATAAAGGTCGACGTGAAAGCACGATGGAAGAGGGACCACGAAAGGAAGGGTGGCGCTAGGGGGGTTGAGAGGGGGTGTACGATGGATATGGCAAAGCAGAGGCTCGAGGATAAGAAACCGTGAGGGTTTGCGGACGGTGCTTACAAAGGGGGGGGGGGGCAGGCGAGAACGGAAGAAGAAAAGTAGAAGGCGGCGGTAAAGTCGGCGTGGCAAAGGGAGGGTTCGAGGGGTGGATCGTGGCGGGCGAGGAGGGGGGAGAGGAAGTGGAGGCACCGAGTAAAGGGACGATAGAGATGATGAACCGGCGTTAAATGACCGTGAAAAAGATTTCTGCCGTGCACGGCACATTTAACGACAGCAATGACCAGGCGGCGCTTAAGGGAAGGATGGGACGCGGAGATAATATATTCTGGACGATGCAAAGCCGCGCTGACACGATATGCCGTGGAGGGGTATGCACGAGTATTCTATCGTCGAACGCAATTTTCTCGTCATTACCGGGAAAGGAATACCCGTTTCGCGCAATGCGCTCCACGATGCCGCGTCCCCCTGGGAGATCGCGCGGAAGAGTGTCATCGGGATTCACGATAGTCCGCTTTTAAACGGACACGCGCTCGATGCGAAATCGGGCTGTAATCGCTGCGGCTATTACTCGTTTTGTCGCATTATACGCGATGGTCGTTCTATTAAATCAGTATAACTAATCTCCCTGAATCAGCTATTGCCTGATATTTCATTATGCACGTTGGACCATTACGATAATTAATAATCAAATACCCGCAACGAGAAACTGTTGACCGACGACTACCGCGCGCACTTTTCCCTATGATAGAACGACAGCGCGGTTATTCAGCCCACGGCACACGCCTTCCCGCTAATACCCCCAAAAGTATATCTCACTTTCGTGCAACAGAATTCAGGCGTGCGCTCCCCTCGCGGCGTAATTCTCTCCCCATTATCGCGCGAGGAAAGATAGACCCCGACACCGGTGATGCATCACCTCCACGAGCCTCGCGAACTTAAGTCCACCGCTTTAATGCATAGCATTATGCGATTTAGCGCCATAGGCCAAAGGAAACCGCGATTCTAACAAGCTTGCTTTCTCCCTTCCAGAAACACCGGACGATTCCCTTCCCCCCTGGGACAAGCAAGCGAGGCAGGATGAGCGACACTCGGCCGATCGCTAATAAACACCACGAGGCCCGTCCCCCGCGAAATTGAACCGGGAAAGTCTGCGGTAGGCGGCGGTTGGAAGCCGGGAAAATAGAGGAGAGCAAAGAACCTCATAGCCCGGGAGGATATTCCCCTCGGCCATAATCCACTCCGGAAACTCCTCTTGCGGAAGCGTGAGAAACAGCCGCGGCCAGCCAGCGAGGGAATTATGAAGAACACCTCCGGGCCGATAAGAGACGAAGGACCGTAAATACGCGCGCCATCGAGCCCGAATGGCCGCCATCCAGGCCGGCCCTTTGCAGCTTCCTCGGCGCGGATGAGGTACCTAGAGGCTCCCGGAAGAGGTGTCTCGAGGGAGGAGAGGAGGCGAATGGTGCTCGAACCTCCGCGACGGCCCTGCGCTTCGGCCCTCCGCCACGCCCCTGGGGGACAAATCTGGCCGGACGGAGGCCGCTCGGAAAACAGCGAGGTGCATAAGCGTGCGCCTCGTTAATCCCGCTTTCACGGGGGATTCACGTGCGAGGCGCGATCGAGGGAGAGAGAGATGCAAAGCCGATCGCGCATCGATCTGCCTGGAATACGGACAGGGACGGCTTTGTACCGGACACCGGGCTGCGCTTATCTTCGCGGAGAAAAGGGCCGGGAGCGAGGAGCTAATCCGATCAGCGAGCGCTAAAAGCGAAATTCAGGGCCGCGGCTGGAGGTGGCAGGCTGCGTATTGCGCCAGCAGGATCGCTGCCGATTGCTCCAGAGATCTCGGGGATCGATGAGCCGAATTTAGTGGCGGCCTCCTCCGATAAGTCCAGGACCGGCCGGATGTGAGGGGACCTGTGTGCGAGAAGGTGGCGCGAGACGAGGACGCCGCTGAGGCCGGATGCAGTGAGGCCGAGGATGACGAGCGACATGAACGCGACGAGGGTGGGACATTTCGCCGGGGGGATGAATCTTAGCTCGACGGCTTCGCCCCCGCCGCCCACCGCGGTCGCGGCTGCGATTAGCGCTGGGACAGCAATTTCGACTAATCCGTCCATGGCAGTAACCGGTGGTGCTGCGGTCACGACCACTGCTAAGCCCGACCATCACGTCTACAATGCGACGGGCTATCTCGTGGAGCACGACGAGCTCGATCACAGTGAGTATCGGATAACCGCGAAAGCTCGCGCAGCTTTTAACCCATCGACTATGGAAGGCGTGTGTATACGCGCGGCGCGCCCTTTGGATGTGTGCGAAAAACGGGTTTTCGGGGTTCGAGTGGGCCGAAGAGTATAATTGGGTGTAAATATTTATTTGTGATTTACGGTTTTGGAAACATTGCATCCTGGTTTGTAGGCAGAGGCAGATCGCTTGAAGATTTTCGATGAAAAGAATTAGTATATGTGGGTAAAGTTTATAGGTGTTGTTTGTATATTTTCTATGGTATTGTGACTATCGGTACAATGTTTAAAAGTCGTTTTGGATCAGTTATTTTATTACGTAGCTGCGTGGTTAAGTGCTTGTTTTTGGTAATAAAGGAAGTAGTCGTAGAAAATCAATATCTTTGCGACAGAATCGTAAGGCCGATTGGGGAATGTTGTGTAATTATCGGTAATGCTTCGAAGCTAAAATACGCTACAGTTTGCTATCAAGCCTCAATTTCACGGGACGCAATATATTTCATAACTAAGAAATAATTTGACTTCGTAGCAAATTACTTCGCCGTTGGAGGGAATTTCTCATAAAATATCGCGATTGGTATGTGGGTGATCATAGATCGTACCTTCATGCCTCTCCTTGAGTGGTTCCTCGCCTTACTACAAAGTACAATTTACGAGCTCGTAAGTGGGACAAGGTTTTCCCATTTCCAGGAGCTCGGAAAAGTGGATATTTCCAGGGTTTCCAGTCTAAGCCATTCACGGCTTTGGTTAAAATTGGCTGCAGGATCGAAGGTCGGCTCTCCTTGGCACACGAGACGCTCGGGCATCCAAAACCCGTTTCGTCGAGTATAAAGGGGATTTAAGGAATCGGTCTAAATACTGTTCATTCGTTTTTACGAAATAGCGCCTACTTCCCGGGGCCATTCGAGCCTCACTTCCAACGAGTTTACGAGCTGCAACTGGCGGTTTGATGCGTTTTGGGCTGGTATCGATCCGATCTTATCCGGTAATGGGTTTGCGGAGAAACAAGGCCAAGCAATAACGTCCATCGTACTGTATGCGCTGGATATAATTGCGTTTGCATACGCGATAATGATCGTTCCAGCATCGATCTTGCTCGCGATAAACGCGATATCGATTCATATTTTCGAACGAACCGTTCGTCAGGATTCTGGACAGCACTTCGATCAAACGATAGCTTCCTGCTTCGGCCGGGCAGCGTGTAGCCTTCGTCTCGGTAGAGCAAATCGCCCCATCTTCGTCTTTGTCTGACCGCTTGACTGCGACACTGCTGGAATACTAATCAGAATCCTGCGGTCTACCGAAGCCGGATCGATACAATCCACGCGCTACAACCGTGACACGCAGCGCGATTCAACCTCCAATTCGAGTTCTTAATGCCCCTCACCGTATAAGCGCCATTCCAACTGACGTCCGCGTACGTTACTTTGCCTCTGAAAAGAAGGATAATGTTAAACATAAACGGCCAAGGCTTTGATCCCGAGGTTCGAACACGAGCTTTAAACGTAAACGCCAAGTTTAGACAATATTCCTGATCCCCGAGCGAATCAAACGAGATTCGATACACCGCCCTCGCGAAGGTATTTCCACTTCAGCATTGCACGTGCCAGATTGTAAGATCGTTTCTGCTGTTCGTTACTCGAAACTATTCGATCCGTTGTAAACGAGGCATTTCAAACCGGTGAGTTGCCTTCGTTCGAAAGCAGGAATCCGGGAAATCTCGAGTGCAGGGCAACGCTCAACCGCCGCGAACTTTCGCAACGTATATGCGCCGCCGAATATAAAGCCCGGGGATGTCCATCAGCGCGGATCCCTCGAAATTCCCGGATAGACAATCGGCCGACACTTTACTCCGGCGCGGCTATGGCGAAAGGTCGTGACAAAACCACAAACTCCCTCGTGTTTACGTTTAATTCCGCGAAATCCGCGTTTAATTAATATGCACGGGCAGTTTTATTTTATATAACGTGACGCTAATGATTACAATTTGGGCCCAGACTCCAGAGGCCGGACAGAGTGTTCCTGTATTTTTGTTTGCGCTTTAATTGCCGCGCGCAAGTCCATTCGTTCCATCTGCTGCGCGACGTGCTTTGGAAAAATTTCGATATCGCCTCGGTTTGTTTGAGGACGTGTTTTTGCCGCCCAACATGCGGCCCGTTGGTAATTTGCACGGCATCAATGGCTCGCGAAATTTCCACAAATAATAATGCCTCCGCGCTGCGCAAACGGTTCGGATTGTTTCATCGGCTCCGCCGGGCTTCCCCAACTAACTGGCTTCGTTCCCCACGAACGACAGTTGTCGAAGCCTCGAGAGTGCGCGGAGCCTTTCGACTTTCATAGTCGTATCGATTTGGCGTTTCATTCGCATAATGGGACTTTAGGTTATCCCCGTATAACGGCGAGGAGACGGGTTTAACTATTATTACCCGCTATCAATACGAGGTACAAGCATCGGAAAAACGGTGCTTCTCGCTGTTATATTTTCTAATGCTTTCAACCAGAGCGGGGGTTTTTATTGCCAGAACTACCGAACTAGTCGAGATAACGACAGTTTGAAAAAGAAAAAAAAATTGCCCAACTCTAGGAAGTCTCCTGAGATTCTATACGATCTTATTACAGTATGTACATCACTATATTGACCAATTGACTTCTTCTCCTTGTAGTTTTGTCTTTCTTTTTCTAATATATCTAATGGTAAATATATGTAGAAAGTCTACTGCTTTCAAGAAGAGCGCGGGTTTCTAATATTAGAATTACTAAACTAATACATATGACCAGTTTCTTAAAAAGACGCATTTCTTGAGATTCCCTACGATCTTATTACGGTATATCAATCACTATAACGATCCCTCGACTCTTTCTCCTTGTCGCCTTATTTTGCAAAAATATATCCAGTGTCAAATGCGTCCAGAGAGTCGGCCGTGGTTCTGGCAATAACGCGGGCGCGCTCGACGGGTAGGCGCCCTTTGCGAGCGAACGTTACGGCCTTGTCAATTTACGCTTAAAAGCCGAACTCACTTTGCTCGCCGCTTTGAGATCCTCCTCAGGAGTCGTGCTTTCGCAACTGTCAAATCTCTCCTCGCAATCGGACGCGAAAAAGCTCGAAGCGCTGGCGGCCTGACAGATGTTGCAGGAAGGCGTCGCCTCGGTGGATTTCCCTTTGGCGCAGCGGCCGAGCGACGCTGGAGAGCGCGTCGAGACCTCCGACAATAAAATGACAGGCGAGCTATTCGAGTTTCGACACTTTAAGCCCCGCCTCGCTGGCCGATAATTATCCCCGACGTTCTTCCTCGCACGCTCCTCCAAAGCGAGGTCCTCTTCCTCGCTTATCTCGCGACGCTCCGACGCTGGCCCACGATCGATACACTGGGAAACGTACGGGAGGACAATTGGAATAACGGTTCCCCCGCGAGAGGCTCGTTCCCTTATTTAAGGGCGATCGCGTATCTCGGGCTCGCCCGCGGGGATACGCGAGCCTTAAGGCGCAAGGAACGTTTAAAACGGCCCTTATCACTGCCGACTATTCCCTCAGCACGTTGCGTGGATCGCGCAGACACTTTGCCAATTACGCAATTTATGCGGCAGCCGTGAAGAATGTTGCCCCAAACTTTCGGTATATTACAGCGCAGTGGGAGGGGGGCATGTACTTACAAATTATTCCCTGGGTATTGGCAAAGTGCCTATGTAACCGGCCGTATCTGCCGTACGTGAAATTTATCGGTACGAACGCGCAGCACCGTCGCCTCGTCGTGATCCAGATAAGGATAGAGGAATCGATGCAGATCGTAGAACCAGGAGTGGTCTGGCCGGGTGTAACGATCGGCCAAGAGCCTCGCGAGCTCGCGGACGTAGAGGAGGCGCGCCTCGCGGATCTTCAGCATGATCTCCACCAGGCTGACGCCCGGCAATGCCATCGCTCTGTGGATGAGGCCGTAAGCTCTGTGCCTTCGTTCGCCGTCGAGGTAATGCGGAGAGTCCCTCTTCCACAGGCAGGGCGATTTCCTATAAAGGGAGGCCAGCCTCCGGAAATGCTCCTCGGTCCATCTCTCGAGCCCCCGATGCCGCGCCTCTCGCGTATCCCCGTGACGTTGGCTCATCTCACGCCTCGCCTATCAGCTCGCTGATTTTTCACCATAGCCCCCAAAATTGGCCAGCGCGCCCATCGACCAGTTCCAGACGCATAATGGGATGGTTTTTAAATTAGAATTAGGCCCCCTCTAGCCCCAGGCTGGCATGAGGGATTATCGGGTTTTAGGGGGTTATATCCCAAAATCGCTAATGGCGCTCGGAAGCTCGAATAATCATTTCCAAGCGGCTATCGCTTTTGACCCGATGAATTTGGCCGATTATCCACGGCGCACGGGGCGGATTTTTCTTGCGGCGCTTTTGCGATATCGGCGTAAACGTCAACGTCGGAACGATTTTGCACTACGGATGGCCGGCCATGGCGGGACTAGCGTTTGACGATTAAAATCGCAATTTGCGAGATTGAACGTAAGTTGGCCGAGAGGCCGCTTTTATCCTGGGCGCTCGAGAGCCGATACTTTTAAATCCGCGATGGTCGAGCGATCGCGCGAGACGTTAGAGCTTTCTTTTGGTCTATTTTGTCCTCCCTGCTTTCGCGATAGTCGCTAAAATTATCAGCGTGGGAATAATTTCGAGCGGCGGCCTCGTTTTGCAGATAGCCGAGGAGCAATCTGTGCGTGAAAATAAACCTCGTTCGGTTTGCCGTACGGTAACAGGTGTAAAATATAATATAAATCTGGGGCTGAAAATGTAACGCGTACCTGCTATATGCTTTTTCAATATTGTTTTCGTAATCGCATTGCAATTTCACTGTAATTATTCGTGTTCGAAGAGGATGGAATTATAAGCCAATTTTATTAAACGTACCCATCGCGGATACATTGACCCAGTTTACAGGCCAGACATCGATTTTACAATGACGAGCGTATAAAATCGGAAGAACGATTATATGTGTTGCAGGTATACTCGCAGGCTTCTCGGATATACAGACCGTTTTTCTGGCGTGCATCTCGACGCTGCTGCCGCTGATCGTCGCCTTGGGGATCGCCTTTGGTGTCAGGTGAGATGAATATATTTGCTCGAGAAAGCGTGGCTCGGAACAGTGACTAAAGATTTACTTTATGGCTCGCTGCTCATAGAATAACTCCACTACGAAGTTTATGGTTACGCTTTATGCGAGGATCATATTTAACGCGGGGCATTTTGCACGATGACGTGTAATCATAGATCTCATTCGACGAAAGGAAACACGTGCGGCGGCGCGCATATATTTTACCTGTAAATGCTTCGTAACGTTACTTTACAGCTGTCCAAACATATATTGAATTATAAGATATCGTGCGATTGTTTATGTAACGAATATCTATGAGGCAACTTATCATTTCTATCACGTGCCCTTTAATCCGTCAAGCTTTATGCCGGATATATTTCACTTTTAACGTCGACGTACAATCGCGTATGTAGGAATATTTCAAGAAATCCTTTATGAAATCTGCAGATATATTTTCCAGTTAATGGAAAAAAAAAACTTTAACAACGATTCAAATGCAGGCACATAATCATCATAGCAATTCTGCATATTAACCGTAACTTATTTCATTGTGCAAAATAAATAATATTAAAAACATTTTGTAAAAGAACGTGCACGTTTAAAATTTCTGCAGAAACATTTATTTTTCGGTCTTCCATTATAAGAAAAATCATATGCGCCCTCGTCCGAATAACACGCTCGCTCGGGGAAACGATATTAGAAATAACAGTACCTTTAAGAAAGAGAAATACCAATGGTTCGATAACCCTGACTTTTATCGAGCTCTTCTTCGAATCAAAGCTAACTGCAATATTGATTCTACCTTCGAATATAACGATTCTATTAATAAACCGTGCAGCGAGTGTGACACCTTCCGCGAGCAGGACCCGCGAAGAAGTCAATTAGCGCGACGTGCCTGTACGCCATTCCGGCGAATCAATATTAAACGGAGAAACGTCAAAGGTCCAAATCTGGGAAGTCCCGTAGATAGATACACCTGCGACCTTGCCAAGACATTCATTCTGCTTCGGGAGAGTCTAACGTTCAACGAAGCGTGACGTACTCGCGACGATCAGCTCCAACCTCCCGTTCTTTATCCAGCTCTTTCCGCTCGGTTCGAGATCAATTTAGCCTGCCAACAAGAGCGGAATATCAACCGTGTTTCTACACTCGTGCGCTTTAAGCCCCTACCTCGGGAGATCGGCAATTGGACGTGCCTCAAGAAAGCAGAACGCGGGGCTCGTTAACAACCGCAAACCGTATAACAGAACTTCGGCTATTCTAAAGAAGGCGGCTGAAGCACCGTTCCAGAGGCGAGGGGCTCGACGTTGATTAATGAAGTAATTAACCGCGGGCGCAGAGAGCCCGTGTAACGCAGCCCGCGTCTTCGAGCCGAGAGAGCCTCGCTGGGAGAACGGATTCGGCGTCTTCCGTAAATTCGTAATTCGATCGATCCTCGCCCGGACTTACGTACCCGGCCGTAATCCTAAGCTCCTCGCGCCGCGCTCGAGGCGAGATCCAACCTCGACCCGGTTACTCCCTGCTTCCTGGTGGCACGAGGAGGGTGTGACGCGATACGCCGATTTCTGGAATGCGCCGGGAGGATCCGCTGGAAAAATTGATTCGCGCTCGAGGCCGCCGACCTTTCCGGTAATCGGAAATAACAGGTTTATCGAGGGTCTTTCGCCGGAATTCGAGGGGTCGCGAGTTTTCCGGGTGAGCTCGCAGGTGGGCGGCGAGGTAATCCTGCGTTATTGCAGAAAATGCACCGTGCGAGAGAGGATTATGTCGGACCATGCTGAAAAAGGCGAGCAATTTATCCGCCTGTTGTTTGACCGTTAGGAGATATATAGGGCGTATTCTAATATCTGGGCTATGGTGGAAATTATTTTCTCTCGTATGAAAATCCTTTAAAGGATCCGAGAATGCTTTTGCGTATACTCGCGCAACCCAATATCGGCGGTAACGTGAGAATACGTCTTTTCCATATGGTTTTTCTCGAATTAATAGATTATTTGCTTGAATATAAAAGAAACTTACGTACGATTTAGAAATATAATTCAGAGAACGATGACGCGTGATTGATTTCTAAATATAAGAAAAACCAAATTCGAAACGTCCAATACCTAACAAAAATAAATCCTAATGCAACGGACAGCGTAACAAAAGTGTAATGACAAGGGAATGAGTTCTGCAAAAAAAAAAAAAAAAATCTCTTGTACGATCCAAGTTTATTCCACGCATTTCACTTATCCTCGCAATAGCAATTTCATTTTGTCGCACCACCTATTACGCCGTCCCTTGTTTTCAGGTTATTCACTTTCCTCCGCTATTGAAACTTACGGCAGAGGCATTTACGCGACTTGCCCCGAAACAATCGGCCGTAATGCAGCTGCCTGTGCAAAGGTTGTAACGTTTCGATCTACCGGCGCGGAAAACTGCCGCGGGGCAAAATATCGTGCGCGAAGGGTTTACACGTGTACACCCGACATTAACTATTAATTAGAGCGCCGGCTTATTGCGCATTCATCAGAGGCCAGCTCTGGCGTAACGAACGATTAATTTTTAAGCATCCTAATTTACCGACGAGCCACCCGACGGAGGATCCGCTCCGGGCAGAATTGCAGTCGTCCGCGGCATAAAGGACGCGAGCACTGAAGGACGGACGATATAAGTCCCTGTTCTCGCGAGATTCATCAGCCCCTGTACATATTTGCTTTTCAGAGGTACAGAGTGCTTCTCGATACGTTACAGGCACGTATGGAGGAAATACAGAAACAGACGGGAGAGTTCGAGTGGATTGCCTTGGTACAGGAGCGTCTGCTCTCAAGACAATACGGCGGAGTCCTTACATCATCGTCCGCACTCGGGGAGCACTACCTTTCAGCCAGCTACTAGAATTCTTTCGGCCCAAGATGTGAGTTGTACCTCTCAGAAACTGTGTATTTCTCTTTGCCTCTCGGATACCGTGTATCGATGTGATTCTTTGAGGCCACTGTTTTTTAGGATTGCCCAGGAGTGGGAGAATATTGACGATAGTGTTCATTTTTTAAATATGGAACGAGCTTTTGCTGGCAAGTTTACGTTTTTAGAGATTATATAAATAGCGGAGTTCATATCTTTATTAAATAGTTCTTTCTGGATTGGTGATCGCGTTGAGGATGGTTTAGTAAGTGTTTTAAGGTTTAATGAACACGAGAACAGGAAGGGTGAGTGGTGAAGGTAAAAGAACGCAAAAATCGTTTTATTTTCCTACCCTCGATGTATTAAAAACAAAGGAACTTTTTTATGCGGTATCGTATCATTTATTTATTGAGAGGTTCGTTTAACGGGCAGAATATGGAGTAAACACTTTTTTTCGGTTATACGCACCGACAGGGTATTTTTAAGCGTTCAGACGAATAAATCCCTCCAGTAGCATTATCAACGCCCTTATTTACGTGGAAAGTTTTGCGCGGCCGTGCATTTATTCCTTAATTTATGCCGCTGACGATATCTCCGAGAAAACGACCCTCTGCTGATGAGTCGCCTAAATCCGCCTTAAGGGTGTAAAGTTAACGACTGTGCTCAGAAGAATTATATTAAAGTCGTACGCCGGATTCTAGAGGTTGATATTCGCGACTTTGTGTGTTTGGCTCCCATTCTGCAGGCGCAGCTTGATGTGGCAGTGGTCAGATCGCACAGAAGGCCCGTTTCTTTTGTTTCCAAGTTGGACTGCCAGGAACATTTAGTCTGGAGCGTATTTCTTAAGACGCTCCCTAAAGCATTGAGGCTATTGTATAGACGTTACATGAAAAAACTCCGGAGATAATAACCGAGGAGTTTTGTTCTCTTCTGTCTCCGCCATCCACGGCTGCAGTCCCCGGAGTAAAATTGCTCTTTGAAATGGCATTTGAGACACTGAAATTACGGTGGACACGGTCGTACGAAAAAACCTAAAAATAACTCCAGCAGCTTGTATCTCGTATATTTTTTAATCACTTTGCAAAATCATCTTTGGTACAATTTACGCCGTAGAGCACCTTCTTTCTTTTTTTTTTTCTAGAACGACAGAAGGATATTACAAGCAGGGCCAGCAATGTAATTATACATCTACCTTCAACCTTAAATATCAAAGCTAGCCTTCCTCGACTCGGTACTAGATTCAAAGCCGTTTGCGCATTATCGCGACCAGCCCGCGCACCGTTTTTACCCCCAGCACTGACCCCGCCTCTCACCCTTTAAAGCAACTTCCAAGGAGCAAGAACGATGATAGACGTTGTCTGGCCAAGGAATCCAAAGGCAACAACCTGGACTCGAGTACAAAGTCCCCGGAATACGATCCAAAATCTGTATTCTGTATTCCGCCGCGCTCTCGTCCCTGCACACCCACCCTTTGTCGGTATTGGGATCATTTTTCAGCCCCGCCGTATTTTGCCGCTGTCGAGCGGGGAAAAACCACCACGAGAATCCGTCGCTTGGCGAACGACGGGAGGTGAGCTCGTTTCGAAACGTTACGTCGGCGCATCGGGCGGCTAAGGCCACGGAGTGCATCGCGAGAAAGGAGAATCCAGAGGCGGCGGCGGCTATCGGTTGCAGCTGACGCGAGTATCGGCCATTCCGAATCGAATGGCCTCCTATCTGACGTCGATCGAATATGCAAACCCACGATCAGCTCCGCGGGTCTGCAGACGTGCGTCCTGTTCGGTTTTTAACGGCAAACGTGTTGCTTCGTTGCAGCCGTTGCAACCGTTGCCGCGTCGGGTTTAAGCCAAATAATGTAGGTCAAATGACCGGAGAGTATGGGCCCGTGTCGGCGCACACCCGGCACCGTTGATTTTATGGCCACGTACCGCCCTTTACGACGATCTTTCCTGGCCGACCGTGAACGTACGAACGTCCTCGCCTACGCCGCAAATCGCTCTATCCTTAACTCCCGCCGCGGAATTTCTCCGCCATCGAGAAAGTTTCCGTACGCCGCACAAGTCAGCTATTCGAAGTAATCGTGCGTGCCAATTCCAATTATCCTATTGATAGTATATGGTAGAACATGGGACCTTGTTTCTCACCGTGAAATAAAAGAGTTTACGCTCATCGAATCTAAGATAAGGTGGAAGAGATGAATTCTCGAAGTCGTCCTTCGATAAGTTAGCTGTTCCAAGAGAAACGCAACTGAAAATTCCCATTATCGCGTTTTTGATTAAAGTTACTTTCAAGCGAGCGACGAGAGAGTTTATCCTCCTCGATCGAAGGAAACGACGCTCTAAGTTGAGCCGCCGGGACGAATCGTACAAATTCCAGTCGTCGGAATTTATAATTTAGGACGAAGGCGTTCGTACTCCGGGTCTCCTCGAGGGACGCGGAAGAAAGTTGCGCGCTCAGCGATTCCCCATAGGGCCGCCTTACGAGGTTAAAGATACCGGAAGGTTAACGCGCGTAAATGGTCATCTCTGTGCCACGGAGGAATCCATTAACTTTATCGACCGGCCGGCAGCACGGTGCACCATTCCGGGCTCGTGCAAACGCGGCGAGCCTTGGTAACACACGTACACCTGTACGTACGAGTCGGGCTGAAAATACCGAGCGGTGGTTTTGTCGGTGGACGGCGGTAGTGACCTGATTTTAATCTCGCGCGTGCTCGATCGCGGTCACTGCGTTTAGGCGAGTTTATCAAGCTCCACCCTCGTCTGGTCCGCCTACCATCGGGACGGAACGCCACGAGGCTCGCTGGGTCCATTCCCCGAGAGGCGCGTCATTACTGGAAGGGAGTTCGAGGAAAATGCATCCGGTTACCTCCCGGCATAGCCGAGTCGACGACGTCTGTCTAGCGTGTAACTTCGGACGTACCTCGTGCGCCTCTCCGCCAGGAGAAGGAGGGCCAGGGCTGACACCGCCCGGGGCTTTGGCTGGGCAAGAGGAAAAAGAAAAGAGTACGAGGGTTGCCGGGCAAAAAGATCCCCTCATTTGAATAACGAAGAGCCGCGGAGGAAATGAAATTTGTTTATCTAGGGAGGATGGTGGGACGATGTCTGGAATTCTGCGGCTCTTAACATCCTTTATTGTCTTACAGAGAGATATGGATCGATGCGTACGGTTTCCCTTCGTCGCACGACCTGGAAAGACCGGTCAGGAGATATTAGATAACGAGGAAACACCGTCCGGTCGCCCTGTGGGTGTACTCGTTATTTCCTTAATTTGTTAATTAACGCCCGTTCCGATTCGGTGTTCCGATCGGGGCGCGCATGCAAGATACCGATATCTGGCATTATGCGAAGGAGCCTCTTCGAGTCGGCGACACCCTTTCGCTACCTTATCTCGTAAGCGGCCGAAGATTTGCTCGGAACGTCAAACGGAAGGACGGTTCGCAGGATTTATGTACATCGCTACTATGGCCAGCCACAAAAGTTCCGTTGCAGCGCGGCCACTTTGTCCGCCCCTTTTGCCACCGGTTGCCCGCCCAACCGAAGCCCGCGGGCCATAAGGGCACGGCGCTCGCATTGGCGTCGGCCTTCTCCTTCGATCGAGCAAAGGCCCACGAGGATTTTCCACGGCCTCGCTCGCGCGCTGAAGGCGAACGCGCCTCTCCTTCCATCCGCCTTAATCCCAGGAGCCCTTTACCGCTCCTCTCCCGAGAAATATCCTCCTTTTCCTCTTAGCCCTCCACGCGCTCACCGCGAGGGACGCGCCGGCAGCGAGGCATGGCGGCTCGTCCGCGAAAGAAGCGCGTTACACACCCTCGCACTTTCCCCCTCACCCCTCACCCCCCGCACCTTTGACCCTTGCGCTTTTTCTGAACCGAGGCATTCAGGCCCGATCGTGGCGGGATCCTCGCGAGAGTCTCTCGTATTGAGGAGGAGCGTGACGCATTAACGAGGAACCGCAGATCCGTAACGACGGGCATTCAGAGGATCGCTACAATGGTCGGTACTGGGTACACCGCCGTGGCGCAGGTTTAGACGCAAAGCGGCGCCAGATGGCGGAGAGCCGCGCTTCTCTTACCTCTTTCGCCTCTGGCCGCCGCTAAGCAGACATCTTGTACTCGTTATCCAGCAGTCGTCTATGCCTCGCCACCCCCTCGGCCCTCCCTCAGCGGTGTCCCAATTCACAATGGATCGCGTGCGATAAATACATGTCCGCGCGGGGCCGGACAAAGCTTCCCTCGTTATCCTCTCTGCGCGATTCGCAATCTGGAGGGGGTGGGGGGGGGGTGAAGCGGGGCTATTAAGTCGCATAAAGAGGGTGAAACGAGGGGGATGGACACCGCGTGTCCTAGCGCTAATTTCTCCGGCTTTGTTGGGCCCCGAGGATCGCGGACGGGGCATAGAATTATCCCCGAGCCGCCCTCCGATAAACCGCGGAGCCATTTTGACGCTCGTAAATGCTCATTAAATATGGATCTAAGCAGTGCCGCGTACCCTCCGTATTCCTGCGGCTCGTCCCCTTCGCCCGTCAAGTGGGCGCGGGAGGTAATTACGTGCACGCAAGTGCTTTGGACTGGTGGTTGCGTAATAATCGCGATTACCGCGGATAACCCTGGGCCATGAATAGCTATCGGCGCGACGGCACAGAGCCGGTAGGATTTGTCGTCCTCCCTGATTTCCCCGACGTGCTGGCCCGCACGGCCCTCCGCGTTCGATAGCCACGTCGCCGCCTAGCGTTTCATTTGCATGCTGGAAATTCGAGCACCGCCCCTGCCCAGCCACGCTCGCGCGTTATCCACGACCAGTCGGTGCCCGCATCGACTTCCTCTTTCATTCCGCGGTAACGACGCGACGATCCAGACAGCCTCGATCGTCTATCTTCCAATGCCATTCGCAGCTTTGCGAATTCTCCAACGAAATCCACTGGCTCCCGATAGGAGTTTTCGCGAGGTATTCATTGAGGGGACTTTTCAAGGTGGTACAGCAATTTGATGATTATATTGAAATAAAAAAAGAACGGAGGTTTTGTAAGGTATTATTTGGAACGTTTATTGAATATAATGTTCGTGAGGTGTGTCGATAGATTTTATTCGATTAAGCTAATACGATCGTTTAACTGCAATTTTATATTTGGAAAAATCATTTTGGGGGAATATAAGGAGTTTTATAGGCGAGGGAGAGTTATTGGAATGGGTAACAATCGTGAGTTACGTGTAATCGATTAATGATCTTCTGTATTTTTTTGTATACCTTATAATAAGAGAGGTCACGATCGATTCGTAGTTCCCAGACTGTTGCACTCGAGGTGATCTTATGCAGACTCGAAGTCCTCGAATGTGATCCACGACGAGGCGAGTTATTGCCCGCACCGCTTCGACCCGTTCAACGTGCCGAGGTGAAGCACAAGGTACTCCGCGAGACAGAAGATAACAGGTTACACCCTCTTCGCGGTTCCGTTAGATCCCTTTGCCCTCCTTTTCCTTTTGCATTCCGCGCGCCGCATTTGCATAGCTCGACCAACGATCAAGCCGCGCTCTTTTCAGCCTCGCTTGAGCGATGTTTGGAATTAACGGGGAAGTCAATTATCCTTGCGCTTTGTCCATGGAAATTTCGACTGATTATGGAGAAATCCGCTGGGTGGTAAGTGCATTTTGACGTCGAGTATTTTCTTAACAAGTGCTTTTTTATGGTGGGCAAATATTATGTGTCTAATTGTATATACCAAGACTGCCAGCTATGAGTTATCTCGTAATGTATTTCTTTATTATTAAATTACTGCAAACGTTATTTCAATATTATATCTGTAACTTAATATTATTAGACTGTGTGAATTTTCGTGTTTTCTTTAAAATAAAATTTTGGTACCCAGGGCAAGATACTCTAAATTTGCCTGACAGTGAATCGGTTGATACACTAAAAATCTACAGCTTTCCCTTCGTGCGTTTCCTTTAAGAAATCCACGAACGATGGAAAACATACGAATTTCGGAGTCCTTTTCGCGCTTCAACGAATTTCCAAACCTCGTCGCGTCTGAGACGCCTCAAGTCCCTTTATGCGGTTCGAGTCTTCGAATGAGATGCGCGGCGGGGCGAATTATAAGCTCTACTTCGATGATTCCAATCATGAAGCACAAGGTAATTCACGGAATATTAGGTCTCTGAGCTTCGCATTCTGACAAGCGCTTCCTGCCGTCGCCGTAGCGGCGGTCCTAAATCTTCGATCCTTGTTCAAGGGTCCTTAATCCGGAAGCCACTATTAAACGTGCTCGTACACCGCGATTCAAAAATGATCGTGCGAAGCAAACCTGATTTATTCATAAAATAACCGACCAGTCATAAAATTGATAACTTGAAAAAGAAATACTTAATATACACCGCACGAACATTATAAATATTCAACAGAAGCGACATTGATAACACCATGAACGGCGAGACGATGGGCTATTTTTATCGAGACGCTGCTCAATATACTTTTTGACACTAACATTTTGCAAATATAAAATCCTATTCCACCATTTTTATCAAATACCCTTTTCCACGCGCTTGTGCCAAACTCATCACAAATATGTGTCTTTTCGTGCAACTACCATTATGATAAATCAATATATACAATTTCTTTGAACAATCGTTAAATGAAACTTATTCAAGAAAACATTGTACGACGCATTCTCTTGCAGTTAAATACATACGGTTAAGTTCCTTAACTTGGATAGAATACATTATGAGATATTGTCCTAAACAAACGACGATAACTCAGTTCCTTAAGACGGAGCAACGCTGCTTTCGCAGCGTTCTCCTTGAATCGCGGTGTATTAACACGGAGAAACCTCACGGGGCCCCGATGGATCCGGCAGATACGGATTACACCTCCGCGGAACAATGAATCCATCTGACCGCGGCGGCAAGACGCAGGATACCGTGCCTGATGTATAACCGCCATTAACCCCGTATTCAGGATTTTAATCGTACGGGGACTGCTGCTCTCGATTCCGGGCCGACCTAATCTACCGCCTACGGGGGCCTCGGTGTTCCTGCCTAATAGATACCGTGCAAGCCGTAAATCAACCGCGTCCCCGACCTTCGAATTTATGCGAGGACGATGCAAAACCTCCGTCGCGAGTTTCCACGGGACTTCGATCGTAGGACTAGAGAAGAGCTAGAGAGAGAGAGAGAGATGGAAGAGGACGTCCTTTAAACGGCGGTCAGGGCGCAATATCGTCAAAGGTCTATCCCAGGCATCCGATATATCTCCTATCCTAAACGCTCTATCCTCCAACGGTACCTTATCTCTGTCCATATTTCAACCGATAAAGGATAATATACCGGAGCCCGCGGTCCTCTTCTATATCCGCGTCTCGACCGTGTACTCGCACGACCCCTCGACGTTTTACTCTCCTTTCTCCACCTCGTTCTTTATGATTTTTCGCGCCTTTGCCAGCACCGCGTTTCCCCCGTGGATTTAACGAACGCACCAGCGACGTGAGCCTTGGAGGGCCTTCGAATTTCACCCGTTCGACTCCGTACGCGCGCTTCTGTGGACGAAGTTCGTGGGTTTTGGTAGATTAGAGGAGGCGTCGGCACCGAGAGAGCATCGGGAGGAAGATTGCGCCGATAGGGATTAGAGAGTTCCTGGAAGCTGCCGAGATAAAAGATTAGATCCATCAAAAGGAGAATGCCGACGGTGAGGTGTGCTCGAGTTTAGCCGGAGGTTAGGCCAACGCTTTAATCTCAGGAATGACGCGAGAGGACGATTCCCCCGTGGCCCGCCGGATGAAGGAGAAGCCGCGCGCGCGGCTAAGATTCCTCGAACGAGACTTTGGGATCCTTTGGCATGTTTATCGCCACGCCACTCGCCCCGATTACTTCCGGATGAGACCGCCGCGCGCCTCCGTACCAGGAAGAGGAAGTTAAATCTCGACAACGCGCGGAAGTTGGAGGAGCAATATGTCGGAGGAATCGCGCCATTAACCCAAGCCTCTCTTATTTAACCGCCCAGGACCCATCGTTACTTCTACTCCAGGTTCTCTTTCATATTGTTCATCCCGAGACGGATATTATTTTGCCCTGATTTGTCGACCCTTGTAACTACTTACTCGTATAAATACCAAACTGTTCACCCCTACCATTCGCTTCTCCATTCCATACAAGCTTCTTGCATCGACTCACGCACAGAGTAAGATCGATCGTAAGAGAAAGATACTTAAAAAAAGGTATAGATCAGAGGAGCTTAGACGATCTTGCGTCGTGGTGTACACACTGCACTTCATAGAGGGTGAAGAATCTGTCGGTGCAGCGAGCGTCGTGCTCTCGCGAGTTGATCGACGTCGAGCCTCCAGCCTTCCAAGGACTGTGCACGTACGAATGCTCTACGACCGCATTGCGGTTCCATCAGGATGATTTTCTCCGGAGGCCAAAGTCCACGATCGTCGAGAAGGATGCAGATACGGATTCCCAGGCAGCGCCGACAGGCGACAAACGGCAGGGCCCGGGCGGTTAAGTACGCGCGTATAAGCATACGTACCGCGTTACGTGCGAAACATACACAAGCCGCGGCACACGTGCGGGTTATGTTAACAATGTGCACGTATACATGCCCGAGATCTAATTTTCCACGTGCCTCGAGAGCGTATCGACACCGGCGTAAGCCGCTTCGCGAGCTCGACATATCCACGGCATGACAGCCCGATAACCCGGAATTGCGGACGCATGCCTGAGTCGGAAGGAAAATCGTGGAAGAGTCGCTTCGTCGTTAAAAGCACTTTGGAAGCCGACGATGGTAGGGACGCGCCTCGTGGCTGGAACTCGAGTCGCGGACCCGAAGGAAGGCGAGCTGGGCGCTTGTAACCGAGTTAAAGTAAGGACGGGGAACCCTGCGCTTCTCGAGGACGGAACCTCGTGTTTTGTTTGGAAGAGACCGACAATATTGACGTTGTAGCCTGCGTCAGCTATGGTCAAATAATACCTATAGATCGTCGTCGGTGTCGCGAGGAGGTCGGCGAGGAACGAAGTCGTGGATGTTTGACACGGGATGTACGGAAATGAGAAAGTCCTCCCTCATCGAATTTGTCCCTGATCGAAATAGCGACTGGTTCCGAGAAACGCCACATTCGAAGATTTGTCTTTTCGAAATGTCGATCGAATTCTTTGTTTAAACGTATAAATTCGTTTTATGTACCGCAGCACGATAAACCCCATCGAGCTGTTCGGCTATTGTGCTCCCCGAAGGCCAAGATAGGTTTGCCCATCGCGGAGGATAATTACGGCGTAAACGGCGAGCTTGAACAGGTAATAAATTACCCGTCAATCGAAGGGGTAAATTCCTTTTTCATCCTCGAAAATTGCGATACAGGGGCGAAGGAGGCGGGGCGATAAATCATCCGCACGGTGTATCTAACGAAGTCGTAAATCTTTCTAGTTTTCGTACCGACACGGGCGCACGGTTTTTGCCACCGTTCGAGGGACCGACGAATTTCATGATAAATTATTCAAAACGCCTTAACCGCCGACGCCTCTCGCATCCCAGGCGCTATCGAACAAGAACCGCGAAGATACGGGGAATTCAATTTCCTTTTGGTGGCTGGCCATAAAGCGGGACCTGCCCGTCGTCTTTTGAGGTACCGATGCTACGTATGCCACTCCGCAGGGCGCGATGGTGGTAATCGAATTTCCACGAAATCCGAGCTTTGACTATAGCCGTGAGAGGGGCTGGGCAAAGAGCACGAATGGGGAAAGAACGGCATTGCCGATGATGACCACAGGGAGGAAGGTCGAGTGGATTTACCCTTTAAGTAGATAAATCACTCTCGTGCAGACCGGATCGAGAAACGCAGTTTCCGAAAAGGCGGGCTAGGGAGGTGACCTTTCGATTCTCTCCGAGATTACCTATAAGGATCCGTAGGACCATTCCTTTTCCCCGAAGATGGAGGCCTTCCGATCGAGAACGTCGCGCACTTACGGCCCGATCGTCCGCCCCAGGTTCTAGCAGAGAGGAGTGGTCGTCGGCACGATGATAATAAATAACTCGATATAAGCGAGCGCAGGACGTTCGAATTTTCGAGCTGACGGGTTATTAGGCGACGCACAGATTCGATGTACGAGCTTTTCACCACGTTAGTCTATCGCTCGTCGCTCATAGCCGAGCCCTTCCCATGGAATCTTCCTCCGGGATGGAAAACACATCGCACCATGGCGGCGTAACCTCGCGTACGAAGCTCGGGGCGTTCACCGTCCGGCGGTTTCCCGCTTCTCAAAATCGAAAATCGCGGTTAAAGGGCACTCTCGTACGCGGCTTCGTACCGTTGCATTTCTCCGCGCGGCGGTCTGGCCGGGCCTGCACTATTTTCCAGCAATAGTAAGCGCGACGTTTGTCTATGTCAGCCGCTAGTTGCCCGCGTAGTACTCGGTGGTGGGGGGCGCCGCGCGCCTTCTTAAAGCTTTGCGGTTTTTTCAAAAGCAGCGCGCGACCCCCACTCCTCGACTCCGTGCCCCCCACCACCGCGCCTTGCGCCTCATCCCGCGGTGCATACCCTCCCTCTCTCTCCTGCCCACGCTCGTCCGCCGCGCGGTCGCGCTCTCTCGCTCTGCCCCACCTCTGCGCGGACCTCGCCCCCTCCTCTCCTCGCCCCTCTGGCCGTAGTCCTAGCTCTTTTTCCAAAGCGATCTCCGACGCCCGCATCGGCCGCGCTCGGCCAACTTGGCTATGCAGTTTCGCGCACAGGCTACCGCACACCGGATCCTTCCCTACCAATCTCTACGTAAACTTCCATGGAAATTCACGCCGGTTCTTTCCGTCGGTTGCATTCCGCCGGCCAATGTAAATTTTCGCAGATATCCGCGCGGATTATTATGCCGGATAGAAGGACGCTTAACGAGTACGATTATTAGCGTGGGAATTTATGCTCCGGTTGGAACGGGGAATTAGAGAGGAATTGTGTAGATAGGATAGAGAGGATGCAGTCTACCGTTGCTTCCTTTTTCGAGAAACCACAATCGCCTTGTTGGGCATTGAAAGGCGGTATTATATAACGATTATTGGTCGCTAATGCCTGCTGGTAGGACGTTGAGAGGTTGTACGAGTCGAGATAAAACAGAAGCTCCTTTCGAGCGGTCTTTCCCATCTTCCCTTTTCCTCACAGCCGTATCGTGGCGGCTGAGAACGTAACCGCGGGTGCTCGAGAGAAAACACGGTACCTCTTACCAGCGGATCAATAAGCTTCTTTGGAAAACACTTGCCAAGTTGAGGCGCATTTTATGATCGTCGCGACGCGTGCCAACGAGAGAATACCTCGTATCTTCTCGGTGGGCTTGCTCGGAGGAAATGCGCATCCAAGGTACGGCCACAGGGCGCGCACATCGAGCGCAAGGAGTAGCTCATTACTCTTCGCCGTAACATTAAATTCCCATCCATCTCCTGGTCGTGCACTGTCGGATGCGTCCCTGATGAATCTCGACGCGATCGGGCTTATGACGGGAGCGTTTTCCCCGATGCCCTCGGTTAAGGATAAATCGTGGGGGAGTGAGTAAAATTAAGGAGTACCGTAGCCAGTTGAATGGACGATCCGCATTAATTTAGTCCCGCGAAGATACGCGCAAAAATGATGCTCATTGAACGGATCCAAACGTATTTACACCCTAGAGGCTTAAAACCTATTTCCTCGCATTGCACCTTAATTACAGACTGTTCCATATTTTCTATTAGGACGATTATCCGCGGATTGATAGAATAACACCGGTTACTCTGATTTTCCATCAGGCGTCAAATACTCCTTAACACATCCATATACAGATTCCACCAGGAGGCGCAAGTAGGAAATATCGGTGTTACTCGGCGGAAATTCGAGCAGTCGCATCGAATTTAACGGGCGCCCGATTTAAATTGGAAAGATTCCGCCATTTGACATTATGTGGGCGTAGCGAATGGAGGATCAAACTTCCTCGGAAAAGTCTCCCCAGCTCGAGTTTCGCCCCCAACCCATCGATTTCCCCGCCTCTCGCGCATACGGCCGATTCAGCCTCGGCAGCAACTCCTACGTTAACCAAGCATATCGAGCAGTACCCGGTATTGCGCAATAAATTAATAACGCCATCATTCCATACCATTGGCCGCGGTATATAGGTGATGGACACCGATTACCAAAGCACCGAACAAAAGGTCCCAGGCCGGCCGAGCGCGGAGCACCGAAGATCGAGGGAGCCGCGAGTGAATCGAGATGCAGAAATGCGTTCCCCCGGCGTTGCGAGGAGCGAGGAGGGGCGGCGTTGGGGGGCGAGGGAACTAGTTGGACGGCGCTAATGCGCCGGCTAACCTTACTTTCGCATTGCTAGACTCAATTCATGCCAAGGCTGACCGGGTGCGTTGCCCTCCATTGCCCCTATGCTGCCGTCATTGGTGGCCCTCTCCCCTTCTCCCTTGCAGTTGCCCGTCGTCTGCTCGCCCCTCGCCCCCCAGCAGCCGCTGCGACTTCGTCTTCGACTCCGGCTCCAGCTCCGACTCCGATTCTGATTCTGACTCTGACCCTGCCTCGGCACCGTCTAGGCGCGCTGCGCTTGCCCTCCGGCCGAGCTGCAATTGCCTCGAACCCTAATCGACTGCTTACGGATTAAATGCCCCAATTTCTACTACGGGCACGCGGTATCCTGGTCAAACATGCCGCCACCCTGGAGTTTCTTCCACGGGGTCGGATGGGAAAGTTAGGGTGCGGATGGAGATCGGGTGAATGTTTGGAAAGTGCAGGTTGGGAGACTGGGTATCTGATTGCAGGAGTGATAAGGTGTACGCTGAATCGTTCTTGGTTTAGGATCGATATCGGATGTTGGGATCTGGGTGATAGGGTAGGTATGTTGAAGGAGAGAGAGAGAGAGAGAGAGGAGGTATTGGAGAGAGGAGAAAGGATGGTGATGGAGTGGATAGAGAATTGGATTTAGAGATTTAGAGTTTAGATTTAGGGAGAGGAGCGATCTTGGTCTTTGAATTGCGGGGGGTTGTGCATATCGCCGGCTCGAGTTGCCGATTAGCCGCGGTAAATGGTTGAATATAGGATAGGCGTGGGTTATGAATGGTGTACTGGATTTATAAATGAGACTCTATTCAGAGAAATATGAGATATGACCGAGTAACTAGGAATTACTGGTGCATACCTAAGTAAATATGTGGAATGCCGATCTTAAGCTGTAGTTCTGGGAATGAGAGATTAAGCGCGAGGTAATTGATAGTGGTTTGGATTCAAATTCTAGATTCCTCGAATATCTTCCTGATCTACGCCCGAGTATGCTTCTATGGAGTTACATACCTATGTACTGAAGCGGTTTGAAATTCGGTTTGGGTCTTGCTTCCTAGGCGAGTGCTTCAAAGCAGGGACAAATAAGCTCGACATTAACTCCCGCCATTCGGACGATCTCGAGGGAAACTTCGTGGCTTTTTGTAAGCTCGGGTCATCGACCGCGCGTTTTCCATTTTCTTTTCTTTATTCGCAGACGGAGATTGGTGCAATTAAGAGAATTGTTTATCAGGGAAGCGCGTTACCGTGAAATTCTGTGGCTGCTGCTTAATTCCTTGGCTCGAACACCAGCGTTATGGTTTGAGGCAGGAGATAGTAATGGAAAGCACTTGGCTCGATAAAAATAACGTTGGAAGGAATGCAGCGTGTACTACGACCCTAGATCGCCTCAGAAGTTGATTACAACGAGGCGCTTTAATAAGGATACCGAAGCGTTAAATGGCGCGAGAACTGCGATGGTATCTAATTTACCTGTAACCTCATTAACGTATTTTCCACGAGCAGCTTGTTAAAACGCATGTAAAAGCGAGTCGTATTGTTCAGCAGTCGCCGTACACGATGCTCCGAATTTGGTGGTTGTAGACCAAATTTATCGAGAAAACACGGACGATAGGATATTCCTCTCTATTTGCTCATGCTTTTTTAAATTGACTTTTCAACTTGATTGTTAGTTTGCGCTGCACTTTTCAGCGTTAATCGCTTGCCACTGAGCGCGGAGTATGCATGTTACAAGAGTGCTAAATAATTTGCCTTTTCACACGAATATTTTTATCTACATCCCCAATGTAGCTTTTTCGCCGTTATCTATTTGTCTACCTCTTATTATTTACTCGCATTATATAGAAAAATTATTTATAGCTCGGAGCAAGCTTTAAGGTGAGCTCCAAGTGTGTCCGCGGTCTATCAATTACATGTAAAAACCCAGAGGCGATGAGCGAGATGGAAGGCGTGGTTTTTTAGGCGGAAGCGCGAGTTTCTATTCGCCACGTTATCGTAGCCCCTTTGACATTCTTTTGCACTTAAATCGTCCGGCTGGCGAACCCGCGTGACCTGACCTGACACACAGACCGGCCACTCTTTCGCATGCTTTACGTTTACGTCGAAAACAATGGGCATGGCTCATAAAACTTTTATACGCGCACCTCGGCCCGCTCGCGACAGTGGGTTACTGACCGTGAGATTAGATCGAAAATGCTTTTGCGCCGACACAATTTCGTGGATGCAAATGTGTATACTGACATCGATCGAGCGGCGATATGCTGCTGGGAAAAAACGTTAACTCCTATTTGGAGCAGCCAAGGTGTCTCCAGGAAGGATATACATATATATACAGATAATAATCGCGGTTTTAACCATTGTTTTTGCAATTATCTTCTCATCTCACATATTTTTCACCCTTATCTTTAGCGACAAGAAAACGCAATTATTGTCCCACCAACCTAATACAAAGGATAACCAGGAAGTTTCCGCTGGCGATAAAGCGAAACCGATTCTCCTTGGGTAAACCGATTATTTCGACTCCGATTTTTAGGATTCTAATAGGAGAATGAACAAATCGATGGATCTCGTTCACGTTTTAATTAATCTCGTCCACCGTGGAAGGTTGCCCTTAATCGAGCGCTTAAAGCAGCGTGAGCCGATCGCCGTACGCTTCAACTTTCTCGTCGATAGACAACTACACGAGAAGGGAGAGAGAGAGAGAGAGAGAGAGAGAGAAGGAGAAAAAAAAATAGAGAGAGAGAGAGAGAGGGATGAACAACGGTTATTAAATGGAACGGCATCGTCGTCTCGTAGATTCATAGCTCTGTATTTGCATTGACGGCGGACACGTCGTCAAACGCAACGCTTATTTATAACTTTTTCATCCGGCCAGTTCTCTCTTATCTGGCGCCTTGCCATCGGCTCGCTCCCTCCACCTTTCTTCGACGGCCCCGTTCTCTCTTTCTCCCCCTCGCTCTCCTCCTTTACCTCTTTCTCCTTCTCTCCCTCCGCCCTCCGCCGTCAGCCTTCGGCTGCATAGCGCGCTGATGGTAACTGCGACCGACGCGATGCCAACGCATATCCACATTGCTCCACTTCGCTATTTAACGCCGAAAATATGAGAAAATACATTCCCCAAAATGTGTACTTTCTTGAAATCAAAAAGAACCTCTTCTCCTATCCGCCAATCAATTTGCAGAGTTTCGCGAGCTAACGGTGTGGTTTTAGATCTTGGATGAAAGTCATAGTGGTACACCATGGCTAACATATATCTTTCCTTCGGCCAAAATCGTTATAATGCTCTTCGAAGCACATTCATCCAATGCACGATGCATACCCATGGTCAGAGCTATCTAAAAATAGGATATATAAAAATGGACTGCGCGTATTCTTGTTTATTTCCTTCAGTGTCCTTTCAAAGCTTTTGCGTTGTCGCGGCTTAAAGTGCACGTTATGTGCGATACTCCAAGTATAATGTCCGATGTGCGTATGGTCCTTTCTTCTCTTGAATTTATCCTCGATGCCTCTCCGAGTCGGACTAAGGAAATGCATGAAAGATCAAGAATAAACAATGCATAATGCGCTTCTTTGATCCGCTCGGTATTATTTTCAAGCCGCTCGTAATTTCTCGAAGGACGGCACATCGATAGCGCTTCGCACGTGCGGATCTCCTCTCCTATTTTGCGACGTACCTCGAAGCCTCGCTCATATTTTCCACGTCACGCGTCAACTCGAACGCGTGCGAATCCGCTCTTCCGTATTGCGGGTGGAAGATGTTACAACGCTGCACAGAGCCGTCGGGCTTTATCGGGGTTTACCGAGTACGTTGGCATCAATTGGCTCGTTATAGCGCGGAAATCGATTGGCAACGACCGATGAAGTTTTTTCGCTTCTTCTCAGCGCGACGCGCCGATATCTTTTTACCCGTCGTTGCATCAAAAACTTTGGCGATCGGCAAGAAAGCACTTCCTCCTCCTTCGTTCACTGGCTTCGCAGAATCGACGATCGGTAGTCGCGGCCGCCACGAAGATTCGTTGTTGGCTCAAAAATAAAAATCGCGCCACGCCGGAAATTTTCCCGAACCATACGCATTTTGGAAAAATTGGAAATCTGATTGAGGGCTTGTTGCAAACGAATGCAGTATTGAAAAGCGATAGGGCGCAATCTCGTCGACGCGTATTGCCGGGATACGCGTTCAAAGTGTATTACGACCATTCGTGAAAACTCCGGAAAAATCATTATAGATGTTCAAATTTATTGGATCGCGCAGTTAGCATATTAAAAGGAAGAAGGAGCTAAAGTAGAGAAAGTGCATCAACCCATTTTATTTACTTAAACTTCATTTGATAACTTATAACGAAAGTGTAGCAAAAAAATTATCAACGAAGTTCTTAAAAAATCGTTAATCAGGGATAAAAATTTGCGGACGAGTCATTTCGACTGTTTCAACGATTTTTGTAGCAAGCGCGGTGGTTCACGTTGCAAAAAGATTGTTACCAGGTGAGACGATCACGCGATCCACAGGAATTCGCAGGCCCAACCGAGCTCTTAAGATAATAAGCCGTGCTGTTAGAAAGCGTGGCGACGCGCAACCTTGTCAACCCGCGCTTCGAAGTTGCCGCAACAATATGCAGGCATCGCGGCCAAAAAATCGCGTTGCCATTGCGAAAGGCAGGCCGCCGCAAAGCGAAAGGATCCGAGCAAGTGGTTATTGAAAAAATTCGGAGATCCGACCGAACGATTAAGGCGAGCATCCCTGATACGAGAAAGCCTGGAAAGAAGTGCAACCTTTTCGATACGCATTATCAAGATGTCCCTTTAAGAGCTGACCAAAAAACATACGAGCGTCGTGGCCAAAAACTGTCGCCGGTCGACTGAGGCAGTCCGCAGAAATTCAAAGATTCCACAGAAAGATTGCGACGAGCGGTCACGATATTAAAAGAAACGAGCGGAGGAGCAGCCCTCTCGAAGCACATTTCCAAGATACGTTACCAATAGCAATCGCAAGTATCCACCGGCAATGGTGGCCGGAATAATCGCTTTGGAGCTGCGAGAAAGCTCTCAGGAGTCGAGGCGAACGAGCCAGTAGCATTGCGCAGGTATTCCGAGGTCCGAGCAAGGCGATTAAGGCGAGCAGCCGCGATATTAGAAAGCCCAGTGAGAACCTCGTCGATGCGCATTCTCCAGGCTCGCTCCAGGGTACGATCGCGGGCTTTCGCGGCACATGAGCTGGAAGCGCGTGCAGGGAGAGCCGTGCAAATTGCCGTGCACATTGCCATGCACATTGCCGTGCTGTGCTCTCTTTCGGAAGGATGCAGCTCGGCTCGCTCGGGCCGCGGTCGAGCTGTCGTCGTTCCGTACACCTGTTTACATGGGCGCACCATGCGCTCTCTCTCTCTCTCTCGCGCGCGCGGGGATATTAAAAGGATTTAACGTAGCGTGGCTCGCATGCCGGGATTTACGTCGAAACTCGACGTACTCTACAGGGGAACTCGAGAAAATATCTCGCCTCGATCTCCTCTTTCGCCTTACTCGAACTCCGTCGAGCGGAAAATTATCGAAAGACTCGGGAGGTTTTGCGACAGGGGAAAGAGAGAGAGAGAGAGAGGGAGAGAGGGAGAGAGAAAGGTGGTCTCGATAGGTTCCACTATTGAGAATTCAATTTTGTTACTGTATCCGCGGTATTACGGGCCTATGCATCGACAACACGTCGCGATTGCTTAAATGCCATTAACAACGATGCACCGTCGATAATCCGCGTGGAAACGCGGGGACGTGGATTATGGAAATGCGATTGAAAACATAGTTTTCCTTTTTGACATCTCGCGTCGACGTCTGTATTGACGCGTATCCGTATAATCCTTGTACCCGTGCTATTGGCAAAAACGTGATCCGCGAACCCGATACTCTGGGCCGTTATTGTATATTCGAGCGGGGAGCGAGATCTACTAATGAAGTTTTAGGACGCGAACGAAAACACATCTGCCTCGTTCCGTATGCTGTTTACATTTGTTGTAATTACATCTTGCGGCGTTTGGCCTCGATGTGAGAGAGTACGGACCAGCAAGTTTTATACTTTAGCCACGAAGCTAGCGGCTTGAATATCCCGACGAGGCACGAATGAGGCTTTAAAAGAAATCAGCTAATTTCACCCAAAACAATTTGCCTCTTATCGCATGCTCCGTGCACGTGTTGCAAT
This sequence comes from Ampulex compressa, assembly GCA_038496175.1. Taxonomy (NCBI): domain Eukaryota; kingdom Metazoa; phylum Arthropoda; class Insecta; order Hymenoptera; family Ampulicidae; genus Ampulex; species Ampulex compressa. Next base: position 97,415 of record JBCFXI010000190.1, on the reverse strand, counting down.
TGCGCTAGGTTTCCTTCGAATTTAGCATTTTCCGATATGAAAGCGTGCCGTATAAGAACTTGAATTTTTCAGCAGTTTTATATGTATGTACATGTGTATATAAGCATGTCATGTGTTTCGTATATTATTCTAAGGCTAGACCTACCAAAGGGACTAAAATAACCCACCTCTGAGTTCCTATAAAAGTTACACTACATCGATAAAGATGTTCAGATAATCACTATTTTCTTGTGGTACACGAATAATTACATGGATTCATTTATTTTTATTCCCCGCTGTATTTATTTTGATACATATTTATAAAATATTCAAACGTGTTAAAATAGTCTCCGGTAATTCCAGTATTAATTATGTTTTGCGCGCTTCGAATTCCAGACTATTGATATAAAAACGTGTGTGACAAATACTTAAACATTTTTACCAGCCAGATTAGCTTTATCAATACCGTGGCGTAGTGGAAATGACGCCGTGGGAGTGACCGACGGATTTCAACCGGTGGTGGAAATAAGCCATAAGTAAATATTTCAACTGCAAATATTTAGTTGATCCGTTCATACGCGATTGGCACGTAAAAGGTTCTAAAGGCACCTCGATCGATCATTAGGTCACGCCGCACGGGGTTTTCTAGATATTGCGTTCCGTCGCGATAGCATCGTATTTTCTATTCCCCGTAAGTCCACGGTGGTTTCCAATATCGTATACATGGCGGACTTTTATCCGCGATTGCCCCTCGCCAACAAGAAACCAATAACCGCCTCCGCTTCTCGAAACGCCGCCTTCGTCCTTCTCCATTTTCCAACGCGTCGGAATTTTGATTTTCCTTCGACCCCCAGATTTGCAAATACAACCCTATATCGAATAGCTCGCCAGCTTTTTGTCAGCCCATACATTCAACATTCATCCGCGCAATGCTTATTTGCTTTAGTTTTTCGCGCCTTCGCGTTCCAGCGGCGCGGATGAAATATTCCCGAAAATAAAAAAATTTCGCCACAAACAAGCCAACGGCGCGCGTACCGTCCTGAAAAATTCATACATCCCGGGCGAGAATTCGAGTTAGTACAGGAATGCCGGTATTTATTCGCACAACGCCATTATATTCCGTCCGTACACTTGGTCACGAACATATTCAAAACCGCTTGTTACGTTGGTCGCAGGCCAACGGTCATTTGCGGTATCCCAATTTGCGAGGATAAAATTTATTTCAGCCCCCGGGATGTCCCAGGGCACGCGGGAGGAACACCGGTCATTTATGCGAGCCGGAACTTTCTCCGGCATAGTTAAGCAGCCCCCCCCCCTCCCTCCCCCGCGCATCGGCGTAATTCTCTTTGCGGATAATCCGCTTCCGACGCAGAGGCGTTTGACACCCGCCGACAAAGGGCCCGCGGAAGGCAGCCGCGCCTTCCTATGGCCGCTCGGGACGGCCCTGCCCGAAAATCGGACTTTGGAAAAGCGAGGCGGTGCGGTTACGGGCGCGATTACACGATCCTCCAAGTTCGTCCATCCGACTGTCCATTCGTCCGTACATCTGTCCGTCCGCATGTCCGCCCGACCACCCGTCCATCCGTTCGTCCGGTCCGTCCGCGTTGCTCCGACCGTGGGGTGGCTGACCTAACAGAAAGGGTCGTTGCACTCGCCTCGGTTGGGCCCGCTTTCATCCCCTCCACTTCTCTCTACTTCTTCTGGTCAGCCTCGCGGACCTAACCGCGCTTCTTCTCCTCCGTCGCGTTTCGCTCAACTCCCCCCTCCCCTCGCCCCCTCCCCCTCCGCCCCTGGCCCTTTCTTCTCGTCCTTCTTCCTCCGTTTCTTCCTCCTCCCGGCTCCCCCCCTCCCCTCCCCTCCACACCTTCCTCGATCACCCAGGCCCTTCTATCGGCCCCCGTACCGTTCTACTCAACCCCCGAACGTGGCCGGGACCAAAAGAAATTATAGTTATTTACCACAGGCCCTCTCGGATAGTCGGTTATTTCGCGGTAGTTGTTCCCTCTCTTGTAGGCATAACTCGACTTGGGAACCGAGAGACAACTTCTTTGCTGGACCCAGTGGAGGGATGAGAGTCACGGCGGACCGCGAGCAACGGGTAGGCGGGCGGATAGATCGAGAGGAAGGAGGGAGGGAGGGGGGGGGGGAGATCTGGCGGCGGTGATGGAGGGTCAAAGGGGGGGAGGAGAGGGGAGGGGAGGAGGCAAGGATGTACCTTCCGCCGATGTGGTGCCTACGAGGAATTCTTTTTCTTTGACAGCCCGATAAGTATCTCCGGGATTCGCCTATCGACGCGCGTAATCTCGAGGAAATTATGATTCTCGGAACGGAATTTCTCCCACACACCCTCCCGGCGTTTTATTCGCCGGCTCGGCTGGTTCGTTACGCCGACGACCCGTCCGCGATCGTGATTATCGCGTTTTCGGAATAAGCGGATTGAAAAATTGCGTGGATAACGTAGAGCGTACGGTTGGGCAGGCTAATTGGCGGGTAATGGCGATCGTAGGGATCTGGATGTATATTGAACGTGTACAGAGTGAAAAGCACTGATCGTCCCGAGATTTGATAATATTTTAAGTAGCGAGAATCGGCTGTCAGTGATATTTTCTTTGAAAATTAAAGAAACTATAATATGTCAGAGACACCGCGATAAAAGGGGATTACATCTACCTCTACATCCTCGCGACAGAATAATTAATCCAGAACATGATCGATCGCTTCAAAATATACTTACATGAAAGTAACACCGATGCTTGTACCAGCACAAAAAAAAATTACATTACATGTAAATCAATTTTGAATTAATCGATCACACCGTCAACCAAACACCTTATCCCAGCAAGCGACGATCGTTTTAATATCCTAATATCCATTTACATCCCCACTATTCCCACAAGCGAAAATCATCCGGCGCATCATCAACGACCAGCGGGAGAGCGTCGAAACAGCTTTCAAATTCAACGAGCCACGCATCTCCAACGTACAATCGGTCCTTCCTCCTCGACACTTTCACCGAGGGGCCGCAAGACGCGAATTTCCGCGCTGCGTATAATTACATACAAAGCGTATTCCGAGGCATCGCGCGCGGCGCCTTTGGAAAAACGCGATTCTCCGCAAGAACGACATGGCGTCGAACGTGCCGAGCGCGCGGCAGCTGTCCGTTGGAGAAAAACGGGGACGTAGGAGGCCGAGGATGGCACCGATGCAGCGGCTTCTAGATCGTGGTACCTCGGCCCCCTCGATGCTCTCCGCAGGAGTCAATGCCTTCTCGCCCTGATCTCCTGACCGAAGAGGGATAAGAGGAGGTGGGAGCGGGTCGAAACAAATCACGGCCTTTCGGCGAGATTCATGAAGCGTGCATGACGGAAATGCAGCACTGCGGTGGCACGTGGAGGAGGTGGAGGTTATAGAATACGCGGTGGAGAATATGGAATGAAATCGAGAGAGGAAAGAGAGAGATCTTGCCTCTTGAGGAGGAGAGGAGAGGAGAGGGGGGAGGAAAGAGGTCTGTGGATAAGGGGAGGAGCGGAGGAAGGAGGGGAGAAGTTTGGTAAAGCGGTGCGCCGGGACACGAAGAAGTTGCGACTGGCTAGGTATCTTCGTGCACCCGTGATTACAGCCCTGTCGTATTTTATTGCACCGTCCTTCCACGACGCCATCGGGCCCTCCCATTTCCCTCACGGCTGGCTAACCGCGGGACACGAAACGAAGGTATGCGTACGGCCACGCACTGGGCTAGTCGATTGACAGAAGCTTTTGGTTGGCCGTCAGCGAATCGGAAGGACGTGGCTGGGCCCGCTGTTGACTTTAACACCTGCAGAAACGCTCGAAAATTTCGCGTTCCAGCGCGGAAATCCTTCGTTAATATTGAAGCCGGGCCGTCATGACTTTTTATGGGATGCGCGTATGAGATTAACCGCGACAAGATTGAATTTTTACCAAGTTACGAAATGAACGGTTCGGAGTGAAGTATTAGATCGAAATCCCGCTGGACGGGGCACGAAAAGAGTTACGCGATTAGCGTGATCGGCGGACGAAGTACAATATTTATATAATCCGATTAGAGATTTTAATGAAATGCCGTGAAAAAGCTTCGAGTACAAAAGTTGGAAAGTAAATTGAAAGTTTGCCTTTGAAATTTTTTAAACCAGTTCCATCCCATTCCGGGTCGAGTGGTCATCAATTATGAAGAAAGCTATATTAACAGCCTCGCCAAATATGCTATTCGGGCGATATAAAAATTGGTTTTCGGTACGAGTCGCGAAGGCATCGTTCGATGGCAAATGAAATAGTCTCGTCGAGCATGAGAAACGTGCCTTGAAGAGTATCTTGTAACGGCGATTAGGCGACGATCCGTCAACGTGCCGAGTGAGGCGCAGTTTTAAATTTACAAAAGATACGCGTACGCCGCGGCGAATAATATTTTCATCTCTAACGACTCTTAGAGCGTCATTCGCGGGCGATAAATATGTAGGAGTGCCGGACGAACTATCTGTCTGTGGATTTAGGTTTTTAGCACGAAACGCCGTGCCGTAGTTATCGGGTGACGTAGCTGGTATGAGAAGATAAGGCTCGTTGTTTGCGGTGCGTTTGCGAGGCGTACCAGACTATGATAGAGATTAGCTTATCTCGACTACGAGCCACAAGGAAGTCTCTGTCCATTCGCCAGCACTATGTCAATATTATTTCAATGACCGCCGTCGTGCAAACGGCGCACTGTGCGAGGCCTCGAAACTCTGGAGTCTAGTAGAAACGTGCTCGATCGTCCAGACACCGCAATGCGGGCTTAGGATAACACTGAGCATCGTAGACGCTTAATTTCTCCTCGCGCTTTACTTTTTATCTCGCCCGGATTACGATCTCGTTTCTGGTAATGCCTCATTATCTAATCGCCAGATTCTACTTAATCCGGGCTAAATCGCTCGTACGGAGAATACGAACGTGTGAAGATTCGCCGAGCAGGCCTCGTGAGGAAACGTCGAAGAATGCCGAAAAAGGGGATAACGATCTATTCGAAGGAATTTTATTAGACTTTTAAAAGCGCGACTCTTAAAAGAGAGCTCGGCTGTATATAATCGTTACTTTCAGTGACATTCTCTGAGTTCATTTCAAAAGATATCGGTTCTTGATAACTCGAAAGATTACGTACACGTACCTGCACGTGTGTATATATCAGGCGTGCAATTGCTTCCGTCAGTTTTTTTTTTCCAAAATTCGAGGTTTTATCGTAAAAAACTGGTTATACATTTATGATTCAAAGTATCGTCCATCGTTTATTACTATTACCTTCTCCTATCTCTCGGACGGAGTACAAATGTCGCGCTGAAAAAACCGCTGCTTACCACGAAAACCATCTGTAGAAAAACGGTACATATATATATACACACACACACACACACACACACACACACACATATATATATATATATATATACGTACATATAAATAGAAAATATGAAGCGAAAATCGGTCACACGCAAGGAAGATCGCGCGCGAGTCCCCTGAATCTAAGCTGTCGCGAATTAAAGGGACGAACGGCGCCGTTTAAAGGGGCAAGCGAATAAAAATCCGCATTAGAGAAGTAAGTAAGGCCGGTGGCTTCGGTTTTATGGCGGCCGGAGGGGGGAGAATAATGCCCTGCTAGCAACTGAAATCGCGGAAGGAACTGAATTTCCGACGGTCCAAACTGCGCCAGCTCCATTCACGGTACTTACGCCGCTTCAAACGGCCGGCGTTCCTTTCGTCGTGAGAGTTAAATTATTAATGCCAGTTACTTTGGGGCGCTCATACAACATTTATGGGAGACGGTGGTTCGAGAAAACACCGGGCTTGAGAGATTCGCCGATTCGCCGTGAGCGAATTTGCTTGACCTTTATAATAAAAGCGGCCCGAAATAAATCTAGTAGCGGATTCAGCGAGGGTCGCTCATTATGGTTCGACGAAACGCCTCTCCTCTTTATTTTCATTCCGCGAACATTTTGACGCGCTTACTTTATAGACAAAGCGGCCGGAATAATATTTGGTCGCCCGCGGGCGCGGATGCTTTATCCGGTTCGGTGTTTCGGGTCTCATCCAATTTTTCCTCGGCCGATGCCCGACTGCGAGGATTCGGCGCGGCTCCTCCTCGCGGTACCTGGCCCCCCTCTTGCCCCCTGTCGCGCGCGTTTGCCTCGCTCTCGTATTTTCCCCGCGACAAATATGAGATCTAAAAATTCATGAGGATTTTCAGACAACGCGCCCTACAAAGGAAAACCCTAGGATAGGTTGTAAATGTAGTCGAGGATATCGAAAACAGCTATGAGTATCTCTATCCCCATTTGTGTACTTACGTATTTGGTTTCTGGCATCGAGTAGTGGAGTCGCTTAGTCGTGTCTGAAATGGCTTGCGAATTGCGAGGTTTGTAGTATACCTGTATCGAATAACCTAGGTGCGTCCGCAAGGCTGCGCGATAAATGCAAATCGATGATGGATGTAGTACGTTGTTGTAAGCTTGCAATAATGTTCGTAGGAAGGTAATATCCTGGTTCGATGGGTGCTGTTTTAAAAGGAAAGAGTCGGGAGGATAAAATCGTGCTATGAAACTTTACACGCGACGTTACCATCGCGATGTCCATCGATCAATGCGCGCGAAATTATTTTCATCGCCATTTGGATAGGTCGACAAAGCGTTTCGGTTAAAGGTTTACAATGATGGCGCGCGGATATTTGTGTGACATTATCAAACGTTCCTCGTGCGCGAACAAATTAACTTGTAGGTATTAACGCGATAATTAGAACCATCAATGAGAGCGTTACTCCGTTAATAATGGTAATCTAACTATTGATCTTTCGGCAATGACACTATAACCAATTAAAACAATAGTGCCGCGTTTGACATAGATGTAGAAGTTAATGCGAAGTGGCGGCACGACGCGTTGCGGCCTCGGTGGATTTTATAATCAGCACGGCGTTGAATTTACTCTGTCAGGCAAATCCGAATTTAGTTGAGTATTCCGCGTTGTTAGAAGGATTTGATTATTGTGACGTATGAAACGCAAATGAACACAATTTTTAACTCTCGTTCGAAACGATTTACGTACAATCACCCTTGATAGTGAACCATGCTGCGCGAAACTAAAAATTGGTACAAACTGAATTGACAGCACAGGAATGGAGGATTACGTTGCAAACGCCGATAGAAGTGTATTATGTTTATGGCAATAAAAATAAAGACTTTCATGAGAATTTAAAAGGCGGAATAAATGCTTTTAAATCGTCACAAATCGATGTAAATCTAAGCGCGTTAATGCGATTTCTTTCCGTCATTTTTGAGAATAGCTAAATCTGAATATTTGTTCCGTTGTACGATGCTTCTTTCTTCTGAACTTTTTTCTCCAGCATTTAAAATATGTGAGTCCTTTAATGTTCTTAATGAACCTTCATAAACTTCATGGTATAAAGTTGAGACATTTAGAAATCCAGTTTGAACTCTGTAACTCTTTAGGTTGGCGGAGCTTTGTATAAAATATAACGTTATAATTGCTCGACTAAGTGTTGCGCCTTTCGGTAGGAATTTTAAATTTTACTTTTAACACGAAAGCACCGTTCTCGGAACAAGTATCGTATTATACGAGTCCGTACCACGATTACCTCTCACCTTAGACCGAAAGCTCGGTACATAAGTAAAATATCGTGCAAGGATTAAAATTAAATTGTATTATGGAGATATCGTGTTATAACAGGATTATGCGTCAAAGGGCATATTATGATAGAAAAATACCAGGGCTGACTGGTTTGTTCGAATGCATATAGGCGGGGGGGCGCATATTATTAAATTTCTTGCCAAGGCCATGGAAGCGCAACGTTTGAAAATTTAATTTAAAAACTCATTTCGATGCAACAACAAGAGGCGTTCCTCCGGCTGGAATTCTCAGATTAGAGCTTCCATTTCTACCAGCGCCCTTCTCTCCATTTTTCATTTGTCCGCGCATAAGTTTTATCGTGCAGCCAGATTCTAAGCCGTTTCATTTGCGAGACATCAGCTCCATTCTCGGAGGCTGTATTTCAATCTTAAGATGAATGGAAGCACGTGATTGTGGTACGTTGCGAGTTTTAAGGCTCAATTGTACTTTATTAGAAACAAACTTGAATCCTGTTTAGTGTAGCGATGTTATCTCCAGGCAGTTTGAACGTAGTTGTACGGATACGACAATATGCGTCGCACACAATTATTCGCAATTAAAACAGTACAATGGAACTGTATAAACTCTATATTCGTATTGTAGGAATTCGCGGTTAGAGTGTGACTTCTAAGACATTCCGTATTATAACGATACCAAGATTTCTTCTGCATAATAATGTAAGAAAAATGTTCATTCAACGGATATGGTTGCTTTTTCCTCTACGACGAAAAAGTTGGTCAAAGCCAGTGAAAATTCTACTTTTCCCAAGCCGTTCTAAATTTCGGCATAGCCAAGGAATTTCAGTTGCGTATAAAGATACTTATACGCGCAATTTATTCGAAAAAGAAAATAATCGGCATAACAGGGTCGCGTCTTTATATTAGTACAACGAAGTGTTTCGACATTTATTCGCCTTCGTGCCCTTTTGCCCCGAAATTTAAAAGCGAATCGATTCTGACCCAATTCTCCGTGTCCGCCAGCCTGGTCACTGGGTGTTCATATTGACCATATAGGTGGAAAAAATTGGCGTTCAAGGGCACAAAACGAACAGGCCGGACAAAGAGCCGAGACTTTAATCCGAGGTTGAACGATTTCTTAGCCGCCACTCGGCAGCCCGCCAGCAGCTCAATAAAGTCGAATTGCAAACAATTTCATAGCGCATTGCCAGAAGCCGCGAATATTCCTTATCCGTGGTATAGACGTTTGGCCTTGACGCCTCGAGAAGACAGCGACCACGTTTCGAGTGGATGTTCGCGTTAAAGCTAGTTCCCCACGAGTCATCGAACCGCGCTTCCAAGTGACCGAATATAAAAATACGCCCAGAAAGCCACAAAAGGTATTCCCAGAGGAATAAAACGATCGTGCCTACATTCCATTCAATTTTTCCCCGCTACTTAAACATCCTTTTCGTCCTTATTTTTAATACATTCAGCTCCCCCCCCCCCCTCCTTCATCTCCAGCCCTTCAAGAGCTATTTTTCAAATGCAAATACCAGAACCTCCGATAACGTTCCTTACTTCTCAAGGTATCTCGAAATATCTTTCTCCCCGTTTCAATCCCCCGCAGTTATCCCCCCCCCCTCTCATTCCCACGGTCAATTCCTACAATCCGCAAAGACGTCTTTTTATCCATTACCCTTTCCCCCATTCTCTCATCCCCCCGGCAGATCGATGCTACATCGCTCGCTTCCTCGAGGATCGAAGATTCGCCGGTGCACGAGGAGCGATGTTACGTCGGATGAAGCCCGCAAAGCCGTGAGTATCGCGGCGGGCCATCTTTGGTCTTTGTCTCGATGACCTCCCGGGCGCAGATTGCTTTTGGGCATTATACGGGAGACGTGGGCATAATACTGGCACTACCTGGCCATTGGCCGTGCTACCACTATTCTGTACTAACGGTATACGCCATACGGTGTCCGGGCGTGTATGCGCATAACGGGGGACTGGTTTATGGAGGAGCACCGGAGAACTAAGTTTCTAGCTTAGCCGGCCGGTTCTATTAACGAGGTCCCGCGAAAGTCCGGGATACCGTGAAGAGGGCAGCGCTGGTAATGCCCGAGCAGCGCGATTCCGTTTCAGTGAAGAAGCAGGAGGAAACATGGAGGTACCGTGTCGATGATCTCAGCGATGAAGCCGATTATCGCTTTTGGAACGTGTCCTCTGGGGAGGGAGAGGTCGAAAAGGTATCGACGGGTGAATTTCTGGATCTGTGTACCACGAGAAAATCGTGGGACGTCTTGGAGAGTGGAAAATTGTGGTTTTCCCTTATCTTTAGATTCGTCTTCTGCGCCGGAGGATCTACTGTTTCAGCTGGGTTCTGTACGGAAGCTAGGGTATACATATTACATGGAGAAGCGAGAGGTGATGCGCGGGATTCGAAACCGAGTCTTCCGCGTGGAAGTCCGAGCTTCTATCAGCTATGCCACTATTCCATGTCCTATCCACTCTAATTGTGGGCTCTTTTTAAATAACCGAGATTTTGACGAGCTTCACAGCAGTAGTGTTAATTGAGGTTAATTCCTCGCCCGGGGAGTTTCGTCTTTGGAGAGAAAATCGCGACACTTTGGGTAAGGACGCGATGTATTTCGAATGTAAATAACAATCTGTTTGCCCTTTGTCGCACCGAGGTGCTCTAATCCGAATGGATCTCTGCGAAGTGGCGATACAAAGACGGTGGGAACGAGGAGGGGAAAGAGAAGAAACTCGATGCTTATAAGATTACGCTTGCACTTTAGGAAATTCAAGAGCAGGACTCTCCTCGATCCTGCGAAGCTCCTCGAACGCCGCACATTATCTCCCCTTCTGCATCCGGCGCAACGCTCTGAACTTTCGGACTTCCCTCCTAAGGAGCTTCGTTAAACTCCGACTGTAACTCGGATAAATTAAGTCGAATGCTCGATACCAAAAGTGTGTACACCCGATGGATGAATTTCACTCCACTCCCCCCCCACCCTGAATTCTCCGTCCCACGTATATAACTCGCATAACCGAATGCCTCTTGAAGGAGCTCCACGGTTGTAATAAATAGCTCGGCGATCGTGAATACGTCAAAGGCGTACACCACAGCATCCCAAGTTCCCTTGGAATTTAGGTTAGGCGATAATAGCAGCGGCGGGTATGCGAAAACCATTCGGTCTCCGCTACGGCTCGAAGAACCTTGGGTCGTTCCAGTCCGAGGTCATCGTTTCGCCTTCGTACCGACGTCGACGGGAACCTTGGTAATGAATTACGTATTCGCCATTAGAAAACGACCTCGCCGAGCTCCGGACGGATGGAGGCGGAAACGTTAGGCGTCCTTCGGCCGAGCAACTCTCTCCCATGCCGGCCCAAAAATCTGGTCAAGTTCAGACCACGACCTCGGCTCGCGCGTTTCTAATCCTATCCCCCGCGTTAGAACCGGAATAGAACGGCCGAGGCTGCCAAGCGTGGAGGCAGGGAAAGTCGGCCAAGATCAACGAAAGGACGAGTGCCCGAAAATCATCGGCGCCGCCTTGGATAACACATTTTTCTCTTCTCCTTCTGCTATCGAGCGACGAAAAATTGCGAGCGAAGCTTCAGGCTCGTATCTCAAAACCAAGATGCCTTTGCGTTTCTCCATCGAACTTTGACGTAAGGATGTGAAATAAAGTAGACCACCTCAAGATCACAGGTATGGTTATAGAAAATAAAGCACCATCGTTCTTTCGATTTTCAGGGAGGACGAGAAATGTTCAGTGCGAGAAAGGGAATATCAATTTTGACCTATCGATGCGAGCGGTATTTCATTGTTCCCCTAATACGGTATAGCCGCTGCTAAAAGGTCGCCGCATACCTTTCTGCGGCGAGAGAGTGTCGTTTGCGCGGGCAACGGCGTTTAATCGGCCGCTTTTATTTTCGTATGTGTGCAAATTAGCCTTTGGAGGAACTAAATGAATAATTATATTCCGGCGATAATGGCAATGGGAACGGCCGGGTCCGCTATTTCCGTTTGGCCGGCCGCCTCTATGCCGCTGAATACAAACCGTGCGAACGCGTATTTGGCTATGCTTTAAAATTCAAAGACGATCGAAGGCGACGCCTCGCCGACGGACGTATCGCTGAACCTCGGCAGGAGGAATTAACGGGGCATAATTATATCGTCCGGTGGACTTTGGCGAGCCTGCTAAGTCGTAATAAATCCAACGATATTGCGCGGATCATTCATCGCCCTGGGTTACGGCCCAGGAATAGGAGCTATAAAAGGTGCTTAAGTTAATAATTGAACTACGCCGGAAACCGGCGGCCGATGGCCTTGACCGTTGGAAAGTGTGCCGAGCAACGATTTTACAGGTTCCTTCTCGGCTTAACTAATTGTACGAGGAATTTGCGGGACTCCCATCGGGACTCTCTTCGTTCGGCTCGCGTTAAAGCTGCTGGACGATTGTACGAGCGAGAATAATCGTGTGCGCTAAAATTAAATAATGGTACAATAAAATGGTCGTGATGAAATTGAATTTTTTGAACGAGACCTACCTATATTTTCCGTGTATTTATTTTAATCCTCTTGACCCTAGATTACGTTTTCATAATTCTGACGGATCTGGTAATTCGAGTTTATTCGAAATATTGTCGTTTATCTTGGCTGTGCTCCTCAATCGTATCGATTATATTTTAAATCGTGGTCGTTTCAAAGCGTAAGCGTTGCTCGCGAAAAATCAATGAAGCTATTCGTTTAACTTACACATGGTTGTCTTGGAGTAGTCAATTTTATAATTTCTTATTAACGTAACTTACAGTAAAGACCTACATATACGAGTTACATAAGGCGCTTATTCGTACGTCGTAACTCAATGCCAAGGTTCCATCGACCGATCCAACGTTTCAATTCCCGAAATAGAATAATAAATTAATTTTATCCGCGTATCTTTCCTCAGGCGTACGTTTCCAGATCGCCCAGGTTACAAAGGGTCGATACGGAGCTTCGAGCAGAAAGACGGATCGATTCGGCGCGCGTTTATCATCGAGTCCATTGCCTGGTGGATTTCGAATATTCAGGCAACGCAGACGCGCTTTATCGTGCTTCGGCGTTTGATGAAAAGAAATGGCGGTGCGTCCGTGAATGCGCGAAGGAAGGAGTTCTTCATATTTCATGCGTCTACGGGACAGGACGAACGTGACCGGGCGGCCAACTTGCTGGGGTGAGGGAGCACCGTGGAAGGGCGCCAACGGTGCGGAGTTTTAAAGCGGAAAATATAATTCGAGCGAATTTACATCGAGCAAAGTCTTAGGCGTCGTATGTAAGTCACGAATACCCGGCCAGGCTGGCTTCGAATACCGGATAGGCTCTCATTGTGATGGCGAATAGCATCGATTCATCCTCGAGGAGCACTGGGCGTTATCTTTAACAAAATTGCCACATCGATAAAGTGATTTTAGTTTTTCTCGAAAGAAATTCCATCCTGCAAACATAAAGGGCGGCCTATAGAATTATGATGGTATAGCTGATCGAGGCGTGGATTTGCACGAGGGAGACTCGAATTCGAATCCCGTCTATCACCTCTAGTTTTTCCACGTGATATATATACTCTAGCTACTACGTAGCTCTGGTGGCTCGGAACCCACCTTAATCATTTAACCGCGCTCGACGCGTATACACGTCAGCCCAAAACTTTCTTTCTACGCGGTTGACCCTTATACTCATAGTTTAAAATAAAAAATGATCATTTACCGCAAGGACTCATTTGCAGAAATACTAATTTCTTATCAAATAAAAATGCAGTTTTTCCTTAATTTGTTTTACATCCATCGTAATATCATTCCGCGTTTCATTCCTAATTTACGTATAAATTCCGTATAATAAATAAATTTGCGTATAAATTTACGTATAAAATTTACGTAATAAATTCCGCGGTTTACTGGTTAGACAGTAGATCCTAGACCAAATGACCTTAGCAGTCGGTGCCAAAAACGAATAAAAAAGAGAATAAACAGCAGCAACGGTCAAGGCGCGATTGCGGCTCGATAATAAATGGAAAATCGCGCTGCATCTTCGCACTCCGATGGTCCTGACACTTTACGGCCGTATTTGTCTGCGCTTAGGCTTAGCGACTTACGTAACCGAGCCGTGTGCGCCACGAGATCGTGCGTACGTTGCGCAACTAACAGTCGGAGCAATAAAAATCCTTGACGGTTCAAACGGCCGTCTAGCGACGAACGACCGTCTGCGACCCCGGCGCGTTAGAAAGGAAAAGTCAAGGCTGTTAGTTTGTTCCGGCTAGACGATTCGGGCAGTTTCCTTCCTAGGCGACCTTCGCCGCCCACGTAGCGCATTAGCGAAATCCGAATCGCGAGAGACTGGTCGACCTTACAGGCCCATTCTATGTTAATGAATAATCATTTGTCGGCCGATTTGCAAATAATGACGCGGTCAAATGACGCAAAGTGTCGTCGGTTTCTACAGAAAATCTCATTGTTACGAATTAATCGCGCGCAACTTGCTCGTGTCGAATGAATAACCGATGGATTTCTGTATGTATGAGGTCTAAGTATGATTTGACGCGCAATAAGAAACTCTTCTTGCGACTCTCGGGAATTAATAGTTGTTCACGATGACTTTTGCGAGCACGTGGAATTTTTGAGGGAAAGGTATGTCTCGCCTTATAATCTTTGCGACTTTATCGACGCCTTTTAATCCACTACTTTTTGACCAATGATCAAAAATGGTAAGAAACGAGTACTTCGTTAGATAATAATACAATTCTAGAAAGCAACGCGCTGATCTTTTAAATCTAAATCTTATCGAGCAAAAAGGCGGGTTTTTTTTTTCTACTATTGAACTAGGTTGCACAATGGCTTCTCTGTCAGTGTTAGAACTCGTGCCCAAAGGCCACGTCCTGCCGCCTAAATCTAGCCGCTGACGTAGCCTAGGTCTGTTATGGTCTAAAGTCTAGATACGATTTGACCGTCTGGAACCTCTAACGGTATCGTCGTGGAACGAGTCACGAAACTCTCCTTGACGGCAACTAATCTCTACCGGCAGCCCGAGAAAAAGCCGCGCTCCTAATCGCCGTGTAATTTAGCCACGATAATAATGATCGGCATCAAAGGGAGTTCAACACCCCTGACTTGGTATATATATATATGCATGTACATATATACGTGGAGAGAGAGAAAGAGATATTAAGCAGCAAAAATTAGGGCTTCGACACCGGTCAAGGATATTCACCTTAGCACGGTGCCATGCCACTGGGGGGAGACCATTGTCGGACGCTTGCCAAAATTCACGGTCCGTGGTTCCTAACGAATCAGAGAGCCAGAAGCCGTTCACGGATCCTTGACGATTAGAACGTCCTGTTCCCAGCCTGTCCTCCACGAGTTTTGACCGTCTGCCACCTCTAACGGTTTAAGCAAAGAACCAAAAAAGGAGGACACCGAGCCGGCTAAACAAAGAAGCCAGTCCCTGGCTTGGTAGGATTTCCAGTGCTAGACGAAGTCTTTCCATGAGTATCGACGTGGATGATCATTACACTTTGCTCATCCGAACGTCAATCGACTTATTAATATATTCCGTTCTCATGGTATCTATCAGACGTACAACCTTGCTTCCGCCGGTTTTTTACGAAATTAAGGCTTTATTATAAAAAACTGGTTAGGACAGAGGCAAAGTTGCACACCTAATATATGTATTTACCATTTAATTTATCCCTCTAAAGGCATTTACTTTGATATTTAAGGTTGAAGGTGCTGCGAACCATCCTCGATATCGTTATTGGTTATCTCAGAGACCATTATACAATTAATACGTCTTCTAAAAAAGTAAAATTATTTGGTAAAACGTCGATATATCAGCGGATGACCCGAAAGTTTCACGCTCCGTAGAAGCTTAAAGGAAAAACGCGATTTTCACATCTACCTTATCAGACGATCGTATTACATTCTAAAAAGAAAACCACGATTCCTAGCTTATAAACGACAGGAAAGGAATGAGGATACTATATCAGAAATTTTTGCCAATGCTGACAATGTGAGAATCGACTTTAACTGCCCAACCGGCTGACAGCCGTCCGTGTGAGCCAGTGGGTTAAGTCGGGCGCGATAAGACGTAAAATTCCGTGTTCGGTCGGGACGATTTCCACGATGGGTTGGCCGCTTCCTTGACATTCCGGCGACCCCGTAACCTCTAACGGTATTAGGTGCGGATGATACATCGCGGGGCAAGGGGAGTCGGTCGCGCGTGGTCAGGCCATCCGTGGGCATCCGCGTGCCGCGCCACGGCTCTCTTCGTGGGCGTAACGTAAACACTCGCTCGCAGACTAAGCAGTCGTGCTGCGTCTAATCGCTGCCGCTTATGCGCGCCAGTGTGCCTGGCCATAAAGGCATTATTTCGGCGGGCTTAACTAAAATGCTCGACTTATCGTCGAAGGCGTTGCCGCCTCTGCCCGCATCCGCCTTCGTACGAGGCCCTGTAATAATGCGGTAATGCGCTGAAATTCGAGATTTAACGCTAAACCGACCGGCCACTTTGTGGATATGTATTAAATATATCTCTAAGGAAAGTAGAGGATAAAGCAGAAGTGTTGGTGGATTGATACATTGATCTGTAGGCTGTAAGGAGATTGTTGGGAGTCTCAGAAAATACTTCGTATTAGAGTTTTATTATTTTTTAAAGGAATCAGCGATTGATAGTATCGATAGTAGATTTAATGTTAAGGGATGATGCGTGAAAGATCGATAGTATTGATAGTAGGTTTAGTGTTAAGGGACGATGCGTAAAAAATCCAAGGTGCATCCGGAGTGCTGCTCGTTTCTTTGCCCGGAATTCGGGGTAATATGTGCCGCTGTTTATTTTGAATATTCCCGTATTTTAGCATCGCGGTTATGATTATTTATTCTAGGGTATATGCAGCTGAAACGGGCACGAAATTTTGGCGGAGCACGCTGTACATTGGCCGGACCGTAAGTTGTGGACGTCCGGAATATGAGCAGGGTTCCCTTTTCATTACGCCACAAGCCCTGTACTTCGTGTAGGTAGTTTGTACGATCTAGACGTTGGTACAAAATATATATCGCTTTGCGTAACTTCAGAAAATCTTCAAAGTACCAATCCGCTCGCGTCCATCCTTTAAGCGAAGCACAACGCGCGCGTTCTCTAGGCGTACGTACTTTACCCACGCATACTAAATATGTAAAACTTTAAAAGTATAAAACGAGTACCCCAGCGGTCCGCGCATTAGTTCGCTAAATTTACAAGCAGCCCGCATCCGATTATCTCCAGGGAGTGCGTCCAAAATAGATGTATCATTATTACGGAAATTGCCTTTAACACCTGCGCGCGGCCCGCAAGAAGTTCCATACCGGCGAGCACATTTTTAACTCCCAACGTCCTTCATAACGATCGACTCCAAACATCTTCTGCGCAGTGCCGGCGAAGGAAGCTATGCGAGGAGGAAATTTTAACCGTAAGCCGCGCGCTCCCCCGTCGAATGCCTCGCTCAGTCTATGACTCCTCCCGTATGGCGTTCGATTGACTCAGCCCGATTTAGCCCGGCTCGGCTAGACGCGACCTTCGCGGTGTCACTAACCTATGTTACCGCGTGAGCAAACGAACGACCGGGCAGACCTGTCTAACGCAACGCGTCCATTGCCTTGGGAACTCCAGGGAGCGCGTCTCTTCATGCCGATCACCGGGTCCACCGCTCGTCCGGCACGTTAATTCGTAACGTATTCCGAACACACTAGGGCCCGACTTCCGCCTGGTATCCGTTAACCTTGAACTAGCACCGCGCCTCGAGATATCATTAGCCCCAGCCATCATCGTCGGGCGAGTTTTCCTCGCCTCTCGCCCCTACCTGCTCGCGGGGATTTTTAATTTGGACGAAGATGAAAAAGGGCTTTCTCGAATTTAATGCGCCGCGGAGAGGGTCCGCGGAGCACAATGGCTAATGGAAGTATAACCCAATCTTGTTAGCCGGAGTGGGCCCTCTGAACGTTATATCGTAAAAGGGAAAGCGCCCCGGAGTTCTCTCGTAAATAACGAATCATTCTTCCTCCCCCGATTCCGCTCGCGGAATTTTTAGAAGGACCGAACGCGAGTCCCCCCCCCCCCTCCCCCCCAGGGCTCCTTTCCGCTTCTCGTCCCCGAGCCGATGCGCACTCGAGCCTTTTAACGTAACGAGAATGGCTCGTGAAATTAACGATCCGCGAACGATCGAGGAGCAATCGAACGCATAAAACCGCGGATGATTGTATCAATGTGCCAATTAAATGTCGGGGAAATGAATAAATCTCTTCTTTCTTTGATCGCGCGAGCGGATACCAGCTTTTTGGGGGAATATGGATTCGTCCCGAGGATCGACATGGTAATGGAGTTAACGTGGACCGTTACGCTCGGCGGATGGGAAATTGCTGAATAAAGATAATCCTACATTGGACGATCGTACGAAGGGCTTTCATTGTTGCGATAATAAAATCATCAATTCCATTGAGAACTACTTCTCTCGAATCGCGCTCAGCACCTCTTTTCAACCATATGATACGTATACTGCAGCACCGCTGCTTCAGAATCCGCCTTAAACACTGGATCCTCTATTCCAAATGACATCAGCAATCGGCGCTCAATATTATTTGGAAGAAAAGAGAGAGAGGAAAACACAAAAACTACCTCTTTCTATCCGATCAGTCATCGAGGTTGAATTCCAGGGAAAGCGATTAGAATGGATTCTTTGAGTCTTGTAACGGGATCTCCTATCTAAAAATATCTCCGCATAGTTGCTTCGATCGGTTTATTTACCAGTTATTGGCGTCCCAAAGAGACGCGCAGCGGCGCGGGCGACGAGGTGGATAAATAAAATTCTTCCATCGGCCGAGGTTCGTCCGCGACGGATGTCAGTCGAGGTCTATGACCAGCGGCCAACGACGAGGATTAGACTCAAGGTCGAATTAGAGCGGGCAACTCCCCACCGAGTCTGGGACATCTTCGCAGCTCGGCGCTCCTACAATCTCCTCGCGTAATTTCGCTCGGGCCGCGCTGCGGTCTCGTTTCGAGCCTCGGCTCGATGGATCGATCGTTCGTCGTGCAACGCGAAACCGCAGGATTTCCGAATGCTCGAAAGCTCCGCTATTTATAGGCTATGCACTTATGTTTTGCCGCGTGACTTCATTCACGGCTCGAACGATTCATTCGACTATTTTCATTCCGCGAAGCCGGCTTCTTGTTATCGATATACGATAGTGCACCGGAATGCGCGTGAATGGAACAATGATAGCGGCGCTGATTGATCGCCTCGGGCTAAGATATTTACTGTCTACCCCGAACCTCGTGTCGATATGCTTTTGGAATATACGATTTTAAGCGGTCTTCTAAACACTTAAAATTATCGTTTATAGAATGAGATAGAAAGGTCTTGTAAAACATGCTCGTTGGAATGATAGTTCGTTCTTTAATATGAGCGTGCAACTTAATGTTGAGGAAAAGTAGGATATTCGCTTTATAGGGAGAGATATTTAAGCGATTGTCGAGGCTTGAAATTTATTTTATTTTGGCATCGGTCACGGTCTGATCAAACCGTACTGTTAATTTTTATGAGATATGATGATTATAAGAGGAAGACTTAACCTCTCCTCAAACTATACGTTTCTCCAACACCACATGACATTCTTATTCATCCACTGTACCAAACATTCCGGGTTCATAGAACATAAGAACAAACCTCTGCCGTTACATACTTATTCTAAGCAAAGCCACGCCCTCATCCACAACCTCCGACTCCAAGTATCCCATTGCTCAAGCTCCGACCTTTGCGCGGACCTTTCGAGCCACGGTATTCAAGGAGCTGAGCACCGCAGAAACTCGGGAGAATACCGAAGTCCGGCGGTAGCAAATATTCAAACGGCGCTTAGGTCATATTGCTCCGATCCAGGAGCAAGTATTCGCGTACCTTTCCCGTGTTACCAACGTTTTCTCATATCTCCGGGCTCCTCCTCTCCCTTCCAGGCTCGAAGCTGCCAGAAAGAAACCGCACTCGGCTAAGGCCCCGAGAGATCGTCTGGCTCGCGCGACTCGGCGATTCGCGCCAAAGGTGAAAGGCCCGGTATATGGGACACCGGCTGGCCAGAACTCGTCTACGTGGTATCCTTTTCTTGATGGTACGTCTACAGGACGTGCGATCGGCCCAGGGTGGGGCTCCATGCCCGAGGGGCGAGGGGCGCGACCTTAGCCGATCCTTTTATGGGGAAGGCGAACGACCACCGAGAAATCGGAACGCGAATCGCTGGATTGTGCTTCATTTTCGCGCACTGAAAATCACCTTGCCCTATGTCGAGGCGCATCCCGTCAAACCGCACGCGCTTAACTTACTTCCCTTCCTTTATCCCCGAAACAGGCATCTTGGCACGCGTGTTGCACAATTTCTGTTGAAATAGGAATGCGGAGATTTTGGCAGATGTTGCGCGGTTACGATGCATTCCGTATATACTTGAATGTACTAAGATTGTGCCAAGAAGTTTATAAAGTAATTTTTAAGCTTAAAATGAGTAGATTGTTTGGAAAAGAATTTGGCTATTTTAAATCAATTTCGCTGATTCTATTATTTGAATACTAGACAATTTCGAAGTGCATATTCGGACTAAAGTTAGATAGAAGTATAAAAGTAACGAAGATGCCTATTTATTTAAACTTTTTTTCTTACTTACAGGCAGAATGCCCACAGTGATTTCTTTCAACGTATCCAAGAATATAACCAATATGATATTCGTGTAAACAGTCCGCAGTAATGTAAAAGTTAGAGAATACCCGAGGGTATAACCTCGTAAGGACCCTGTCGTTCAATATTCTTTCAAAATGAAAAAACGAATAACAACCCTCGAAATAGGAACGACAACGCTGGAAAGAACGACCATACAACAGTAGATATTGGCTTTCCAAGCTTCCAAGAATAATTGAGGTCACCCTCTAACCGTTACAGTCGCGTTTGAACATCCGTCGAAAGTAACCGGAATAAATCCGGTTTGATCCCAGGTTTCATCGGCGCTGAATACGACGAGGCGTGCAGCGCCGAAACAATTTTAATTTCATAGCGGCTAAGTTAGCGTGGCAGATAGAAATTAGATTTCAACACTGCAGACACGGGTTCTAATCTCATCCATTATATCTCGACATTTTCATGATACGTATACCGTATACACGCCTTCGAGGCCCATCTTAAAATACTTTCATCACTCCTGGAGTATTACATTTTAAAACCACATCGTAGCCATGCACTCGTCTCGTTTTACGAGCTCTAAGCTTATCTATAACTGGAAGAGAAACGGAAAAAAGAATTCCGCGAATAATACCGCAGTATCGAGATTAATATCACCAGATCCTCCGTTCCATTTTCTAAATCAGTATATCCATTAATAATCAACCTTCGTACATCTCCAAAAGAAAAAAACGTAAACCCAAAAAGTACATTATACAGATCTATAATAATACTTAAAAAAAAACTTATGAGCACGGATAAATAAAGGCATACGTGTACTCGATATTGATTAATCAAGTAATACACGCAAAGTCGGTCCCGAAAGCCAAGTCGATCGATTAAAGCGATCCCATGTAACGCCCTAAATCACGAGCCCCGGGTCAAACAACCTTAGCAGCCGATGCCTGGAGAAATGAAGGGAGGGGAAGAAAAAAAGGGCAGAATCCTGGCGGTTAAAATGGAATCGTAGGCAGAGACACGGAGGAGGAGGAGGCTGGATGCCACTGTGCTTCCTCGTTTTGTGGGTTATCCCGTGGAACGCGCCGGTCAGGCTCCCTGGCACGACTCGCATCGCGATCCGATGGCCCGACCATTTTCCATCCGCGTAAGAAGATTTTGGACGATACTTCGGTATCGTGACTAACCCGCCGCGCGTTGTAGCGATCTAACAGAAAAGGAACGGAGAAACGCACCGTAGGAGCAATGCCCCTTGGGTCAGGGTCAGTACCCTTTGGCACAAGCCACTCTCAGAGGCACGCACGTACACGCACAGGCGCAGCCGTACGCACACCTGCGCGAGTGGGCCTTTCGGCTCGGATAGGTGGTATAAAGCCAAAAAAGAGATTTTCTCCTTCGCGAACACTGGAACCGCGCTATCTTAATCCTCGATTCGGATTGGATAGACGATTCTCACGGGGGGGGGGGAGGGGACTAAGCCGTTTTGGCGGCATAGATAAGAGCGGATCTTAGAGAGGAGGAGACTCGCCGTTCTACTTAGACGGTCAAGTGTTCGTAAACGATCTTGTTATGCAAAGAAGCATGCCCGAGTTCGGTGTCTTCCAGGGAAGAGCCGGCGACGAGAGCTGAAATTAAATTTCTACCGGTTCTTATACAGGCTGCAGGCCTCCGTAGATCTTGCTTTTTCCTCCTTTTTCACCTCCTGATTTTTGGCTATGCTCCTTAAGATCGTTCATCCCGAACGTCCAGCGCTTCACGCAAATTCCGCATTACGGATTTCGCCTCACGCGTGACATAGACGAATTCAAATTCCCGCTACGAGCCTCTCGAGTGTATTTCCAGAGTATGATTCGATGTTTTATCGTTGCACGTCTCCCGATCGATTCTGCGCTACGTGCGCGCGTAGAGATATACCCGAGGCGTTAATCGAAATTCCAGGTACGATCTTTCGCGTATAAGTGCTACCTTCTATTCGCAGCGCCATTATAGCCTTCCGCAGGTATTACCCCGGCCGCGAGGAGATTTCGAGCGTCGAAGGCCGCAGGCTTGTGTTACGTTGGCCGTTTATTCCGGTCCGTAGATTCGCGTAATACCGTACGCATCTGGCTTACGGGAGTTGTGTAACCTTGGCAGCCACGGTGTCTATGTCTAGCCAGCGTCTAGCCAGGCCGAGCGTGACCGAGGTCTATCGCTCTTTCTATCGTACTCGCTCCTCGAGGTCGAGCACCGTCTCTGCGCACTTGAAACCATCGGCGAATACGAAGGGCGTTTAATTCCTCCATCGAGAGAAAATCAAAGCGTGCCCCTTCAAGCGTCTCGATGCTCCTCTCCCTGCCCCGGCGAACGAGAGGAAAACAGCTGCGCCAGAGGAACAGCTGATGGATTCTCGAGGCTCGAGTGCATCCTCGAAAAATCGAACGTATAATCGGGCTTAATCGGGTTAAACCTGGGTACCGCTATGGCAATGATTGTACGGGAGGGCAATTAAGGTGGTACGTGCCCGCACGGCACTTCCTCGAGTGCGAGTTCCTCGAACGAATTGCGACGGACGTGTCGGGTTTCGCGATTCCCCCGAATCGGGGTTGTTAACCATCGAAAATCGATACCGCGCCGCGATAAGGCTCGGTTTGAGGAATTTTCGGCAAATTGCCCGCCGCCATTAGCTCCTTTTTCCCCCGTGAAGGGAGCCCCCTCGAAATTACCGCGACGCGCCGGCAAAACGTGAGAGTTTATATAGGCGCCATGGTTTTGAGCTAATGACCCGCGCACCGCTCGACAGATGCGTCGATCCAGGATGGTAATTAGGGAGATAGGGATTGGTCTTTAATGAGGGATCGGGCCGCATCGTTGCGATCTTTGCCACGCGGATGGTACGCTGCGAGATTGCGATCGGTCATACGTGCGATGATCGCGACCGATCGTATTAAAGGAGACGGAAGGGTGGGAAAATTAAGATGGCACTGCCAAGGGCTCGTTTAACGGCTTGACGTATTGGGACAGGGCGCGCGTACTTATCGCACGCGACATTTGAATATCTTCTGCGTATCTTCGTGCTTTCGTGTCGTTTCCCCTGATTTTCGCTATCTCATTGGCCGTCCTTCACTGATAAATCGTTCGCCGTCATTACACTTCCTCCTGATTTTTACTCAACGCTCTTCTTTTCTGTCATCCACGCGCACCTTTTTCGCGCTTTAACAGCAATCGGTGCTTTCATCGCGTCATTCATTGTAAACGAGTAAGAACGACGAGTATAAAGTACGTATAAATCGAACGTGGGTGAGGAGAGCCAGCGTCATCGTCGAATTTAAGCCCGGGAGAAGACGCGGTTAGTTGCGATGGTCGTGTTATCCGACACGGATTCCGACGTCATTTTTCCCGTACAGCTATCGACGGCCAATGCAGGAAACAATCGGATACAGGTCGTAAATTTCACGGAAATCCTACGCGAGGCATGTACATTACGATACGCGTGTATACGTGTAGAAGTAGGGTAGACGTGTAACCCAATGGCCGTACACAGGGCGGCGCGGAAACTTCGGCGGAGTACGCTCGAGGAAACAGATAGGAATATCCGGAAAAAGGGAGGCGTGTTACGCGCGTACCAGCATCGAAGCAACATTAATTACCAGCGATCTCAGCATTGCGGGAGGGTAATACGCTGGAATTGCCTATTGCTACGTTCTCGAGCGAACATCCAGCTTAGATCGTCCCACAATGTAGTTTTCTCTCGCCGGAATTACCCTTGGCCCGAATGGAATTTCTAACCGTCCTCGTCGCCATCGTTATTCCCGCACGGTCTCGTCGATGAAATCATAATGGCGGCCGGTCGTCGGATTTTCCTCGCTGTGTAAAACGAGGCGAATTTAAGGGGAATAAAAATATCGTATGGATCGTGCCTCCTTTGGCCCGCCTTCTTAAGCAGCTAGGTCAGATATCCTTGGACCCTTCGTTTTCTACCTCGTCGACGATCTTTTCCGGAGCGGGGAGGGGGGGTAATCAACCAATCAGATCTTTCGACCGAGCTTGCAAGCGGGTCATGCAGGGGAGGTGCATCCACCGGTCGTATAAAGGAAGTACGTCGCCCTAGAGACAATGGCTTCAGAATGCCACTGGGACGGTAGGATGTCTCTTTTGTGGATGGCTCCTTCCGGCGAAGTTCTCTGACACGAGAGAATGTATCCTCCGTGGTGGAAGATGAAATATGAAATTCTGCGCCGAGACCTTTGTAAGAACCGTATAAATGATCGCGCCTCCGTACAATCACATTTCCTCCCGGATTTTGGCTTCCACCGCAAATTTTACGAGTGCGAAATCCTCGCCCCCTGTCAGTTCTTTACGATGAAACGGAATATCGAGCGAGTGCGGGGCGTTGCCGAAACGTGGCCGCGAGAATTTACACGTCGTTGGATCGAGTATTGAGAGGAAGGGAGGATGTAGAGGTACGGAGGAAAAAATAAGGGTGGTGTGTTAAGAATTAAAGTGCAACGATATTGAGTTCTTTGGTACCTCGTACTTTCTGTAATAGGCTCTTAAAACCATAGACGACGACTAACGCTTCTCTTACTTTGTACAAAGTACAAAAATCTACCTTACACGTCCTATCTATGTCCCGCTGAATCAATGTACAATTATCGTTTAGACTACATTTTCAATTGACCTACGTATACAAACATAATTTCTCGTTAAATCGAATTGTAGTTAAACGATCGTTCTTCCTCAATTACATACAAAATTAACAACGTTAACTTTATATTTAATAAGTTCGAATATCCACGAATCGATTAAATCCAGAATACAAACGTGCCGAGTCTATAGCTTTTCCAACAATTTGAATCACCCTGTAAGAGACCTTAACTTCGAACTCGGGAACGCCCTGTACAAACCAGCACGACCCACTAGCAGATAAGGACACTTCGTCATTCTCGATTTCTCGATAATAAAGTCGGCGTCTACACTTCACAATTACCTGCGGCGTCGTCTTGCCCGTCGCCTGATATTTCATGCCTTTGAAAGTCTCCTTTTCCTTATCGGCCGACGCACCCGCCACGCCGGGGCACCGATCGGCTCGCTCTTGGATATCGACGGCACGACTCGGCCTTGTCGCTAAATAACGAAGGGAGCATCCAAGGAGAAAGCAGAAGAGACGAGGGTGGCGCGAGTGTGCGCCCGGTTCTATGGAGAAGCGTGGAAGCGGGCATCTATCGCTCAGGATTATGTATCCTCAGGCGTATCGGCCGATCCGTATCCTTCCGCTGGCCCACATTCCCTTTATATACGTACCTATACATCCCATACATATATAAAGCGCTGGAAGAAACGTCGGTGAAACGTTCTCGGATAAAGGGAATATCTCGACCCGCCTTGATCTTTGAGCAGGCGGATAAGAAAAATTCCAGGAACGCGTATGACCCCCGCGCATTGTGATCGCATCGAGTTCTTCCTCGAGCGAATCCAACGAATGTTCGTTTAACGAGCCAATTTCGCGGCGTGGTTTGTGAGATTGAGGGATGAGTGAAGGGGAAACGATGATCGGGTGTCTAGTGTGAAGGAAAGAGGAACGATCCTCCAGTCTTGCTTGTAGATGCACGCTACTTGTACCTGCTGTATCTTGCACATTGCGCTATAATCGTGGTACAGATCGAATAAATTTCTCGCGAGAAAGGGAGAGAAAACGAAGACGCGTCCCGCGTGATTTTATTAACCGGTCTCCTCTTGTAAACAAGTTCCCGTATTTCAACGATAAATCGACCCTCTCGGTCTTCCGAAGTAATTGCGTTTGCATCAATTTTCAAAGGTGGCGCGAGACCGATCGAGACTTTTGTCGGATCCCATTATCCGGGTGTATTCAGAATTAATTTACCGACATCACGATTGCCAGGGAGAATGGGGAGGTACGAATGCCGCTCCAGAGGAGTGGCACCTTTTATCCGTTCTCCTTAATTAACCACGAGGGGGATAAATTCGTTGTCATCGAAGTACTCCAGCCTTCTCTATTCCCCTTTCAGCTGGTGAACGGCCTCGACGGGCCCAGATACATGTGCGAGACCGAAGTCATGGAGGAGGTGAACGTCGCAACGGCTGCGCCCGTGGAATATTCCTCCCCCGGGAATCACATCAGCAAGAACGCCAATGGGAACATCATCACCCTCACCCTCAAGAATAACCATCTTATCGTGGAAACCGAAGAGCGAGCGGTGAGTATATCGGCACTCACGATCGAAAGGGCCGCTGTGAAAACGAGAAGGACGTCCATTTTTCTTCATATCGGTCCATTCGAAGCCTCGTACTTTATAAACGTTGGATAACGATTTAATTTCACCTTAGACATCGTTACTCCTAATCGCTTCTTGCTCGAAATTGTATGCGTCTTGAAAACACTGGTCCTTGCGAGCTGTGATTATATTTATTTATTAATCGCTGCTCGTTAATTCAGTCTTGTAATTTAGATTTATTTACTGATCGAGCGACACCTCAGATGATCAAATCATGTATACGAACGATCGATGCAGGCGATCGAAATTCCGAAACACTCCATACGAGTAGATAGATAATCAAACGAATGTGGTAAAAGGCGCTTTGTAGGACCAAAAGAAACACAAATTCTTAAGGCGCCTCTTTATTCACGATCGATCGACGACTGGGCGGTCCTCGATGATTTGCATCTTGCTCTTAATTGGTCAGCCGGAAGTCGCGATAATTCCCGCGGTTATCTCAGCCTCGTCAAAACGGCGCGTCGATAGGCATCTCCCGATATTATCCGACCGTTATCGGCGATGCGCGCGACTTACTTCCACGGCGAATCCTCGCGAGCGCGGAAATTCGATTCTGTCGGGGAAGAAGCTCCAATTAATGCGGATCCGCCGATAATTGGTGGCCCGCTTCATTAGTCCTCCGGTGAAAAACAGGGCCGTGGGCGGGGATAGACTTTCCAGGACTGGCGTAAGAACTCGAATTACTCTTAATGCGGCTGACAGAGGCCGGCGAGGAATTACGGATTCGGGAGGGAAAGCGGACCGAACTCGAGAGGAAAAGTGCTATTAATTGGATCGAGCATCAAAGTCGGGACCGCGGATCGACAATAATGGCTAAACTTTCGAAACACCGCTGGGGGAGGCCATTATCGAGAGTTTTGATGGGCTCCGCGTAAAAATTCCATCCAGGCATCGCCTTCTCGAGGCCGATGCGCGTTCGATCATCCTAAGCCACGAAGCGCGATAGTTACCCAGCCGACGAGCTCCGCGATCCGAACGAACGATGCGTGAACGCAAAAACCGCAATAGGCCGCGCAATCGATACTCCACGAGGCCTTTATATGCCCTAACCTTTGCGATCCGCAACCTTTCCGGTCCGGCGGGAGTAAATAAAAAAACCCTTCGGCGTTCCGGGCTCTTTCGCGGCCTGGCGCGTTTATCAGCGCGTCACAGGTCCACCGTGGGCCCCGGGACGGAATAATCGGCGTGCTAAGTACAATAACGGCGCAACAGGTGCTGCAAGATCAACGAAATCGACAAATCGAGCCCCGAAAACCAAGGGACAATTTGCCTCGGGCGGCTAATTAATCCGATCGGTTCTTGGATACCGCGACTCATTCCTCCACGGCCCCACGATCGCGGTCCATCGGATTTCCTCGCTCTCCCCGATTGCCAGGAGGAAGATTTTCCAGCGAAACGAAAGTTCCGCCCGGGATGACCCGCTGGAGGTGGAGAAGGAGGTAAAGGAGGAGGAGAAGGGGGGCAGAAAAGGAGAGATGAGAGAAAGTAATCCGCGGGTAATCCACGCTTAATTTCACGTTTACCTCTCGTTCTTTTGTGCAAGGCGTAGGCGCGTAAACCAACCTTTTCATCCGGCCGGCATTACGCCCGGCATTTTTTCCCTAGTACTTCCATCGCGTTGCTCATAAAGAGAGATCAGGGACAAACGGCCGAGGATTAATATTCCCTTTGTCGAAGCCGGTTGACAGGGCCAACTCGAAATCGATCCACGCACAGGAGAATCCGTACGGCCGGGTCAGGCACTGGGTCGCCTTTGACAAGGATAACAGGTTCGCAATTATCGAGATTCGCCCGGTACTGTAAGGTCGGAGGTTACCAGGCAATTTCGCCCCCGCCTATCGTCCTACTTACGGCCCAGGCTTATCCGTGGAAACTCATCTCGCTGGGGATTCTCGAAATCCTCCAGGTTGCCCTACCTCTCCTCCCAACTCCGCTCTTTCCCTTCCCTTTTCCTTCACCCTTTCTCCTCGGCACACAGAGGCGACGACGGCCAGACTCTACGATCCGCTTCTTTCCCACAGGCACGTACACGCTCACGCTCACATCTAGAATTCAGCCTGGACCGCCGTACAGCGGAAGGGCGTGGATCCAAGGTTGAGTCTCTAAATCCGGGGTAAATCTCTTTGCACCGGGCATGAAGAGCAAATCGGTTAATCGGCCGATAAACTCGAGGGTCTCGTCGAGATCTGCTTGTGCGGAGAAGTCGAAGGTTCCGCCGGGGAAGGAAAAGGCACGGCCGCGAAATTCTTGGTTTAGAAGGGAAGAGCTCGGGTCTAGGCCACTGGGGATTTTGGAAGGTGTATCTCGCTATTTTCTTTGGATCCCGGGATAATTGGGAGGTACTTAGTATAGTGAAATAATGAGTCGAGAGCGTGAGTTAGGCTTTACTCGTCTATCGAGTATCGAGTAAGCGCAGAGAAGACGGTAAATATATACAACAGTACTCTCAACAAATATTCAATTTTCCAGGAACAATTTTGTGAGGTAACGATTATTTTACTTTCGTTCTTTCGCTGAGTTTATCGTTTACATTCAACTTGAACTCTGGGAATGTAGATAAAAAGAACTGGGCGAAAGAAGGTAGGAATAAAGATGATTATTGGGATCCATAAAAGATACCACGAGTAATGCTCGTACTCGACTTTGTCCTTAACAGCTCTTGAAGTACATAGCGTCTGGCGACGTTCTTTGGTATCTGTTTCGGAATCAATAACCCCGGCACTCGTTGCCTTCGAATCCGGTTAAAGACCAATGAAAAAGCGCCGCCCCAATGCCTTATTATTAGCATGGAAGCGTTGGTCCTTAGAGAATCGCGCTCTTTGCAAATTTTGATGCAGGAATCCTCATCGCGGGGACTGCGTCGGTCGGCATTCCTGTCGGCTTTGACTTTGTATACACCGCCGCGGTACAATTCAGGGAAAATATTCCACCTCTCCGTGATTGGAGCGAAGGAAGGGTTCTATCGTGCTGTCGCAGAAAAACGCCCTTTATGATCCCCGTTTCACCTTTCAGGGAAAATGGTGGAAGGCCGTGCGCGGATTGTAGGCACGTCGCCTGAGATTTTCGCTCCTCGACGCCGCTGCCTCCTCCTCGTCCTTGCTTTTGTGACAACAAATGTTTTAGCGCCCTTTCTCTATGGCGGAATGCAAAAACCGTGCAATATGCTTAAGAGGGATACGAGGTGAAAGAGGATGAAGGCGAAAGGCGGGGGAGGGGGGCGAGGGTTTAAGGGGTGCATGCTCGAGATGCTTCCGCATAATACTTGGCAAAGCGCCAAGTCCCGGTGTTCACCCTCGGCCGTGCGGAATACCCCTAGAATTCGAGAAATACTCACAGTATCGAGATTCGGAGAGCTTCTTTTGGATAAAGCGGACATTGTTGAACGTCGCCCAACTCGTCATCCTGAACGACATCGCTCTCCTTCCATCAAGATCTGGAGACACGATAGGCTCCTTAGATCCCGAGTCGCATTGCATAATCGAATTCGGAGAAGCGAGTTCTGCCCGATTGCCAAGTTGTTCGCGCTGGGAATAGATTTTTTTTTTCCTTTCTTCCTTTTTTCAGGCACGGTGATATCATTTCAACGCGCGTCCCTGTCCTCGATTTTCGTCGGGGACAAAGAATTCGGAAAGTGGGCGTTGTTAAATGCGTAACGTTGCACCGGCGTTAATTATAAGCCCTCGAATTTCGAGTGGAATACTACGGTGCCGCACTTCCGAGGTAATTCCTCCTTCGCCTCTAATCCCTGGGCAGGGCAAAAAGCGGACATAATTAACATTCATTTTTGCCAAGTTCCGCGTTCGCGCTTTCTCCCATTTAACGCGGCATAAAACGATACGCGTTTTAACAAGGGCGTAAAATTCTGGGCACGTTTCCGTTGCTCCCGCTTTTGTCGGACAAATCGTCCGCCATCTCTCTCTCCTAATAAGCGGTCCTAATGAGCCGTATAAGGTGCCGGGCTGGTATTATTAGCGTGCGGAAGCTGAATACGCGTAGGGGCAGAATTGCGCCCGAACTTTGGTCGCACTTGGGATCTTTGGTATGGCTATCGAGCCCTCGAACGTTATAAGCGGCCACATTGAACGCGCTCCTTCGCGGGTAACTTTGTCAAGAGTCGTTTGCCACTGAGAAAGTTTATCCTCCGCGCTGTACAAATACTGGCGGGTAGGAATTTCACGTGCAGCGATATTTTATCTTCTTTTTTTTTTTTTTTTGCTCGCCCGCGATACATTGTTTCATTATTCCATCGAAATTCTTGTCTGAATGGTTACTGCGGGATAAAAATAAACGATCCGGCAGACACAATCTGCGCTCTCGTTATCTCGTTTATTGGAGCATTCGCGATCAGTAATCCGTGTTTTTGCACTCGATTATCCATCGATCAATCGCTGTGCATGAAGTTGAACCCTCGAGAAAGCGTTACCCTCGTGTCCTCGTTACCTCAACGTACGTATCCGTGATATTATCGTGATCAATTGATATTAATTGCTTTCAGCGTGTTTAAACGCGAGGTGTTGGTATTAATTGAAAAAATCCTCGGTACATTTTCTAATTTGGTCGTATATGTACTCGTATACGTAGCTAAACTCTCGTATCGTGCTATTCTCGGCATAGACTTTGTCGTTTAACGAGACTTTTGAGGCGTCGAGGCACAGTTTCCACACAAGACGATTCTTGCCGCTCGCTATTTACAGAACAAACGTGCTTCGCGAGGCTCTTCGTTCAAATCTCGGTTTTCGAAGACGAAGAGAGTTTCTTCGTTATTAAATACCCGCATGCATACATGAATGATCAAATATGCAAATTAAATGGTATATTTATAGATATGTTTCACTTTCCAAAAATTCTTGCAGTTCCAAATTCACATCGAACAAAGTAGACAATAAATTAAGTTACGTACATCAGACGCTACGTCATTACCCAGTAAAGAACGTTTACTTTTTTCAACTTCTAAAGCTAGCAAGTGTTACGATTTTTCAAACTCAAACGAAGTTTAAGTTTCAACTTCCACGATACGTGAACTTCGCGAAGACCAGATCTCTCACAGTTATTCCTGCAATAATCCTTAATGCGTAGAGACACTCGGAGGCGTGGAAGGGGCAAATTCCTTGATATGTGGCCGTTGCCGGGCGGCCTGACTTTCGAAAACTGTTAGCAGCATTGTCCACCCCTGCCACAGATTTCGAGACTCGATTTCTAAAGTGGAACGAACGCCGACGCCATCCCATTTTCTTCTTCGCGCGGCACGCCCTCTCTTTGCCCTACCACCGCGGCCACTTCCTCGAGAACGTGCTTTCTCGATTCCGCGATACTTTCTCGTGCAACGTACATTAGGAAGGCAAGGAAATAATGCGCCCCCGGCGACCGATTTGTCCTCCGCCCCTGGACAAATTTGACCTTCGCCTCCTGCGTCCTCCTTTTTCTCCCGGAAATCGTCAGGGACATTCGAGGCTATAAAGGTATGGGAGACTTTTTCAATGTACCAACGAATGGGACGAATAAACTTTTCGTTCGGAATAAGATTATGGATTTGCTGTAAATCTATATTATACGATACAAAGTTAAGAATAAGAATAACTGTATATCGAAGGTAACGAAGTCATTTGTCGAGGACCGAGGGGAAAACAGTTAGGTGGATTATTGTATATTTTTTTAATCTTGTGTGATTTTTATTTCACAACGAAATTTTGTTTTATATATATATCATACTCTATTTTGATTCTATCTCTCAAGTAATCTTATAGATGTATAATTAAAGACGGATATAATCAACGAAAATCCAGTCGCTTATCGTGGAATGGCATTTTGAGTTATCACGATCCATAAGTTCCAAGGGAAAGGATAACGGATTTCGGGTAAAGTTGGCGAGCGAAATGTTATTCTAAAGTTCCCACGTCTTATCGAGTTCCTCCAGCTTCGGTTCGATGAGAAATGAAAAATAGAAACTTCCGTAACGTGCAGCAAGGGGGAAGTCGGTTATTCTTTAACGCGTAATCGCAAGATGGTCTGCGCGTGGCCTTTCCGCGAAACGATATCGTTCTCGTTGTATCGCCGCGTATCAGGTGCCAGCATCGCGACGCACGCCTACGCTCCAAGCGCTATCGATCGCTCGCTCTATTGTCGATGCGCTGTGCCCAACGACAGGCCGCTTCCGGTTTCGCGTGGAATCAAGGAGAGCCACGAATTTTCCAAAATCCCACGCGCCTATCGATCGGCCCTTCCGGCCGTTGCGCCACCCTGTGAAAACTTTCTCGACACCTGTGCTAACCCATTTGCATCATTGGCATCTATATATATATATATATATATGCGAGCGATTTGCCTGGCCGCCGGCATCGGATCGCATACATAGCCGTTTATTGGAAACGCGAGTAATCGATGGGCGCGAATAGATTTTATTAATCTTGCATAAAGCCAAGTGAGGCCTTAGATGCAGAAATAAGGACGCGATCAGCAGTGAAACTAGTCATTCCTACTAACTGGTCAGATCGCAGTAAGGAAATAATAAGCACCGCGAGGTAAAGGTAAATTATTCAAATATACCTTTGATTTCCAAATAAAGAAAATCACGAAGTCTGTATTTACACTACACTTTATTACACAATTATAAATCATCGAATTCTTATGATATAATCGAGAAAAATTTCTTCTCATACCTTGCAAGATATTCTGATTGGGATGTAATTTTAAAAAGATCCAGACAACGTGGGCCTACTTTTCACTTCTCCGCCTGATGCGAATGGGCTAATCCGTTTCGCGCGAGACTCTCGGGACGGAGGCGCGAGGCCGCGAAACGGGACGAAACTCCGCGGCACGGGGATGGGGTCGGGACGAGGGGGGCGGCCGCCCTGGAACAATACCGAGAACTAATTCCGCGGTCCGACGGTCTCGAGTAACTTCCATCGTGGGCGCATTTGTACGCCGGACGGGACTGCAGATGCGGCCAGACACGAGCGGGACGAAGATTAACCCCTTCTCTATAAACGGACACTATTGCCAACGAACTATGGCCCGCGAGGAATTATACCCGCTGCCTCGTAGGCGTCGGTACGCGCCTTTGGGACGGGAGTAATTTACCAGGGGTATTTGCCTATCCATCGACGCAACGTACTGAAATTTATGTGGAACGAGATGGGCGCGTTTGTGTCTCAAGTTGGTTGCAGTTTTTGTCCAAAGTGCTGGAGGAACTATGAGCATGGACCGTATTCTCGGAACGAGGGAACTCGGTCTACCGCCGTGGGGGGGAGAAACTTATTGTATGGCAGCGAGGTTTACTTATGCGTTCTTGCCTGGGTCACCGTAAATTCGTTTCGCTCAACTTATATGTAAACATTGTGCAGCGTGTTTCTCTTTCATTAACGGTGAATCGAGTTTGCTCGTCTCAAAAAAAATAAATAAATATAAAAGTCGTATATTATATGTATAATTATATTTGTATTATAAGAATATAAATATATAGGTATAGGAAAGTGGTGTTGGCGAAAATATGGTTTATCGAGAGCTTGAAATGTCTACAGCAAACTATTGAAACGTTTGGTAATAAACGAGAGTCGAGGTTCGGTATAGAATTTGGCCACGTCGCACTTCTCATCCTTCTACCAAATTCTCTATCAAACACTCTACACGCAAAACTTCATACGTTCTCCACAAAATTTCCTTAAAAACTCCACTAGAAATCAAACTTACGCCTACATACGCTGTCTTGTATAACTAAACTCGCCTTCCCACTCGATAGCCCTCTATACGCATTTCCCCTTTTTTTCTGCACAGCATATACTATTATTCCTATCCACAGTAAATACCGCGGCTTAGAAACCTTCCACATCGCACGGATAAATGAATACCAAGCAAATCCTTCCACACGCACGATAACCACAATCCAACGCGCGTGAAAAATTCTCGGCTTGTCCATTCGCTCAGCAACGCACCAGCGGACTCCATCCTCCCCTATAAATCGGGGCGCGAAGGGGTAATAATTTGGGCGATCCGAGGCGCCATATCGAGGCCAGCCGCACTCGTCGAAGTCCCGCGAGAATCGCGAGTAACGAAGCGGCGCATTTTCGCTTATCGTCCGTTCCACTTGGCGCGGCCCTTTGCGCCTCTCTAATGCGGGGTGAAAAAGCCCCGGGTCCGGGGGCGCTTACACCGCGGCGCGTAATTACAGCGGCCATTGTGTCGTGGAAGCCGATTGCGCGGCGATGAAGCACCACTGGAGCAACGCTGAAGCGGCCGTGAAGCGCCACTGAAGCGGCGCTGAAGAGCTGAAGTGGGGACGCGCCTCGGGGCTGGTAAAGCGAACTCCACGAGGCGCAGGGTAAGGGGATCGACAATGACATGCCCACCGTGCTGCTTCAGCGCTGCTTCGCCGGCACCCAGGCGGCTCGTCCGCCAAATCGCTGCTCTATTAGGCGAACCGAAAAGTATTGTCGCCGGTAGGCCTTTGGATTTTCATCGTGAGCCGGGATTGACTGGCATTCGTGCACGTAGCGCGGGAATTTTCGATCCGGCAAATGGTTTTCATATTCACGCTCAAGTTTAATATATAATATTCACGCTGTTTATAGACGGGCTTAGCGCTTGAATATATCTGGATATGATCGTGGAGGTTGATGGTCCGCTCGATTGGGAATAATTGATAGAGTATTGTGCATAGAGAATGAAGTTATATACGGATATACTATAGGTATCGATTAAAAGAGAAGAGGCCGGCGGTGGAAGGTAAATAAATCTATTTAATTGACACGCGGTATGGAGAGGATGGGATTTTTCCGAGTACGCGTCGTCATAAATTTGGAGGGTTCTCGTGAGAAAATGGAGACGGGCGATTTTGAGCCTTGGCGGTACCGGTGTTAAGCGAACGAGTATTGCCATTGTATTTCATCCGTGGTTCATTACGCGCCGTGGAAGATTCGGCGGATATCAGGTCCCTCGGGACGGGGAAAAATTTGGAGGAAAGAGGTCGTGAAAGCCACATTAGCATACCGTAGACAATAGGTCGTAAAGGTCTGAAGCGATTTAATGTTTCATTTCGCGCCACGGCCTGCCGCCTAAGTTATTTAAAAGAAGGCAGAGGTGCTTTTCAATTCCACTAATGCTCGCGATTCACCGCCGATCTCCTCGTTCGTCGGACTTAATTGCGAGCTTTTTCAATGCTCCTTCCAAACAATAGCACCGCGCGCGCCCTTTCCTGCCAGATGTTCCCTTCGCGAAGGATAATCCGACGGGGAGTTATTTGAGAAATCCCCGACTTTGCTAACCGCGAACCTATGCGCCACGTTCCAGGTGACGATGGAGGATAACAAGAATCGTAGATACCAGGACAACGGGTGTTCCTTCGTCGTCGAGGTACAGCCCAGTTTCCAGAGCGCCGAGGGAGCCGAGGCCAACAAGGGATCCTCCGATGACATGACCGGAGGCGTCACGGATCAACAGGCGTTGGTACACAGGGAGGAGATCCCGGAAGATCGGTCCTCAGGTATGCATATCTTGGAACTGATCCAGTGTCCACACTCGGAGTGTCAAGTGTTAAAACTCGGCGAATCCTCCTTTATGTGTTTGCTAAGCTGCTGAGGATGTAGAGAGAGCAAAGTGGTCATATATAAATATACATCTAAATATATATATATATTTTTTGAATGTTCGAGTTTGAGTGTATAAGAATAAATATAAGACTATATAAAAGCGTTAAACAGATCTAGTGGTCACTATTCATCCGCCAGATCGTATCTCCGAATACAACCTTCTTTTCCTAACGGCTCATCCAGCGCCTTTTGTCGCAGGTTTCGAAAACACGAGGCTGTTCGGCAGTACGAACACCGGGCTGTCTCAGTCGGACCTCTCGATCTCCAGCCAGGGCTCGGTCAATCCCAGTTATCGTTATGGAAATCAGGTGGAATACGACGCGGGCCACTTGGGCTACCCGATGTACGGTGGCTCCTACGAATCCGACACGCTCTCCAGGAAACTCGAGGGTGGCTCCAAGTGGGTGGAATTTGATAAATCGCCGGACACGGAGAAGACGCTGCTGGAAGTGTCCAAGACCCCCAGCGTCGACAAGGACGCCAGCGAGAGCGTGAGTAATTGACGCGGTAACGCGACCTTCGGAATTTGCCATACGAGGATCTCCCCTCTCTCCTTTTCAGCCGTCGCCACTCAGCAAGAGGAACAACCTCGAGGCCTCGCAGGGCTCCGAGGGCTCGTCGATGGAGCACCAGGACTCGACGGACGCGAGCAACTCCACGGACACCGTGCGCTCTAACCCCAATCTCCAGGTGAATGGCGCCACGCCCAACAAGCTGGAGATCATGGAGCAGAAAGCTCTGAGCAACGACTTTGGCAAGCTGGAGTCCAGTAAACCCGTGATAACCGGGGCGTTGTTGAAGGACGATGTTCAGGAGGACACTTTCCAGGAGCAGCAGCGGAAGCTGGGTAACGGCATGCTGACCCCGGAGCACAAGGACGAGAGGCCCAAGGACCAAAAGCCAGAGGGCAGCGCTTTCGTGCCGAGCCACAAGCGCGCGGGCAGCATTCCGCCCCGATTGATCGAGGAGACCCTGGAGCTGGACCGCAAGAAGTCCTTGGACATTTACAGCCAGATCAAAACGAGCACCAAGAGCATAATCCCGGGTCTCAGTCCGAAGTTCGAGCTCCTGCAGAACGAAGTCAGCCCGATCGAGGAGAAGGAGAGTTAATCGGACGAGTCGAAGGTTCTCCGTCCGTGATCGATTTCAGGAATGCTTTCGTTTCGTGACTCACGTTCGTGATACGTCTCAGGTCAAAGTGCAACATCGAAGGGTTATGATAAGCGGCGGGAGAACGTTGGTACGGGATTATCGGGGAAACGTGGCTGGGCCAAAGCCTCCTGGAAGTTCCAAATTAAAAGGAGGACGTACGATTCGATTGCGAGCCAGAGCTTCGGGCTCCCAAGGTCGTACGCTTGGACCTTGTCGCGCCCTTCCACGAATCCGCGAAGGCTACCGTGCCGGCGCACACCGGGAAGCATTGTAGATACTCCATTGACACTTGCCCTAATTTACATCCCAACGCGGAGGGACTCCTCTCCTCGCGAGAATCACGCCGCGGGCTCGTGCGTCCCGCTGAACCCCGAGAAAAGTCCGAGGCTCGTCATCTCCGTGGGCGGGAAACTTTCCGACGCTCTAGTCCAACTAACGCGATTCCGTTCGAGGAACTCCCGAGGAGGGGCACGGGCCATCGGGGGCAAAGCCAATAAAGCGAAAGCATCGGCGTATATCCGGCCCGGCAATTTTCTACACGCCAGCACTCGCCGGCCAAGATTATTTTGGCACGAGGCGCGATCCTCGAGTATTTCACAGCCGAATTTCCGACTACACCTCGAATATCCCGCAAGGCCGTCGATTCGCTGTAGGGGACACTATTTTTAAAGATCACCCACCAATAATCCTTATCCGAGCTTCCACGAGGGTCTCGACCAGGAGCGTGGATGGCAGTTCGACGGTGCGTTAAGAACAAACGTCTGGATTGGTCTCGATCGACAATTACCGGGGAAAGAACCGGTGATTTCTGTCGAGCAACCATGGCAAATTGGTCGTATCCAGGCGGAGCGTATTCCGTGGCTCGGCGCTACCGGGAAAGGACGCAAAGCGCCCAGAATTGACAATATATCCTAATGACTCTCCGCGGTTCCCGCTATCCGCCCCCTCCCTCCCGCCAGCCCCTCCTGTCCAGCGGTAGCCAGTCGCAGGCCAGGCCGCTAAATTTACCAAAACGAAGATATACGAACCGCGGAGAACAATCGTCGGCTAACGAACTCGACCTGGTGCTCTCTCGCGAATGTACTCTCGCGCACAGCCCCGTACGCTCGTTCATAAATGAGAGCCTACAGTGCGCGAATCACGGCGAGGCCGCGGAGGCCTCGTTGCTACGAGACTGGACTCTTTTGCTGGGACGGTCATTAGCATTTTGTCGGCGCTTCCAGGAGCGCGGAAATGCGCGCGTCCAGGGCGCGAGTGCGCGTTTGCGCGAGCTGAAAGGCGATGTGGAAGAGGGTGGAAGAGGCGGAGTGCCGAAAGGAAAGCGAAGCTGGTGGCTGGGGAGGTTCGATGAATTTCTACGTGTTTGAGTACCGGGGAGTTTCGGAAGTTTGTGGTCGGATGAATTTTTATCTTTCGGAGCGGCGGAGGAGCGGAACGCTCTCGAAAGTTTCGAGGCATTTGTCTAATGGTATTCTGATTTCGAACCGCCGCCGTCCCATTTCTGGAGCGTCCGTGGTATTTGGCCTTTGCAAATAAGCATCGGGAAGGTTGCTTTTTGAGATATATATATATATATAAAAGCGGTTTAAAGGTATTTGAATATAAATTTGGTAATACGCAAGCATGCGTTCATTCCACTTTTGCCAAATCACCAGGGTACAAATAAGGTTTGAGCAATCGCCAAATTAATCTCACATGCGTGATCGTTTCGCACAAAGTTCCGGAAAACGCGAAAAACCAGAGATACTCGCCGAACGGACGCACTTATAACATCGCTTTTTCACGCCTCGCGTATAACCCTATCGAGCCAATTATCCTTCTCGCGCTCGATAAACATTTCGCCCGATCTCGTCCGTCCTGGTGGCATTCGGCGCTCATTCTCCCCGCGTTCAAATCCATCGATCCCTTCCAATCGCTGGGCAAGTGTAGCGTTCAAACAGGCTTTCTAGGGAAAAGAGTCGCGCAGAGACATAATCGTACCCTCGAATCAACGGCTAGACATCGCGATCAAAGGAATTCAAGCGGAGCGGTCCGTTTCACGCTCGATATCTCCCCTCCTGGATCGCTGAAAAACCATCCGGACTCGCTCGAGCGTTAAGGAAGCGGGAATCCGAGGGTAGGATGCCAGCGGAAAAACGATCCAAGGTCCGAGATCCGGATATAGCCCAGCCCCAAAATGACGGGCGAGATGCAATTCTCGGGTATCCATATTAATGGGCATAACGCGCATAACGATACATAATTTATAGGACGTACTTTGACGCGGATCATCCATATTAAGCAGGTAATGCCCAACCGCTGTAGCCATATAGAAACTGGCAGTTCGTTAGCCGGTTCCTCCGATGCCCTCTAACCGGGCTCCCTCTTTCGGCCCTCCCTTCCTCCCTCCCTCCGCCCTTCCACCCTTCCCCAGGGCCTCTCTTTCCAGCACCAGCTCCTCCCGGAGGGCTCGCCTCCTCCTCCCGGCTGCAACTCAACCCCGAGAGCTCCGCGATTTAATATTCGAGCTCGACGCCTTGATATTCAGTGGACACTCATTAGCATGTAGAGGAGCGTGCAGAAACCGAGTTTCACGATGGATTTCCTCGCGTCTACCGCGGAAAACCAACCGGCGAATTTCCGGTAAGCGAAGATTCAAAAAGTGCTTAGAGCCTCGGAGATTGAGGGTTGAGGATTTTTAAGTCGGTTCCTCGCTTTTATGCGTTGGAACAACGAGGTTGCGCTTACGAGCTGCTCTGGGTGTACCGAGTGGATTTTTGCGAAATTACGATCAAAGGTGAGGGTGTGGAGGGGTGGGGTGTTTGTACGCTACGATAGTACGATGTAGGTTTAATGATCCAAATACGACTTCGCGTAATTTAACTTATTGTCGCGAGCTTGATACGGTTGGTGTGTTTTCTGGCTACGCGATTATATTCCGCGCTTTGAATTTTTTCACGGCACCGCCGATGAAAAAAAATTCTATCTCCGCCACAATTTAGCTCTATCGGTAACTGCGTCGTTAAAAATCATGCCTCCCCCCCCTTTCTGAAATCAGCGATGATTTCCCGATAATTACGAAATGATGTCCCGAAGGGAGTTTGGCGGAAAAATTTTGCGAGAGCTCTTGATTTTTCGACGCCCAACGAGATCCCTTTCGGGCCACGAGCTTCGCTCCGGGCCGCGCGAATTGCCAATTTTGGGCACAAATTTGGAAAAATCGAGCTCGCCTACAACGATGATTCTCCTCTCCCGCGCTCCTTTCTCGATAAACGACGCATCGAGTTATCGGCCGCGCGCTTTACGGCGTCGTAATTGCCAGCATTCTGCCGCTCTTTTTATTTTCGACCTGCGCGCTAGCCGGGAATTTCCTGGATCGACGGTTTATGAACGTACGGCCCGCGTTAAAATCATTCTCCCCCCGGCCACTCCTGCAGCCAGAGGTGATTCTGGCGCAGCGGCGGGAGTCGCCTACGAAATTATTGACTCCGCTTTTATACTCCGTGAAACGATCGAATTTATGGTTTCGTTGAGGGAGGAAAAAGCAAGGGCGCATCGCGTATACTGCAGAACCGAACCCCGCGGTTTACGTCGGATTTACCCTCTCGCAATCCAATTCATCCGCGTAATAATCCATTTTTTATGGCAAAAAAAGAGGCTTTCGCAACGGTCACCGACTTTAATACTTCGCCCCTGCTCCTCGATTGTTATGGACGTTCGAAGCTTCTAGCGAGTGATTTAAAGCGATAGCCGAAGGGCTAAAGGGCGCAGAATGGCGTATCCTGGTGCGGTTGAAAGAGGGATTTATGCGGTTCGCCAGTGTCCAGTTGTTTTTTGACCGTCAATACTGGTGGTTTTAAATCGATAGCGGGGTGAAAGCTCGATTGGTTGTATATTTTAATGGTCGATTGGGGAATGAATCAAGAGTATCTTTAGAGTATCTTTGTATCAAGAGTAACTAGGCGTGAGAAATATAAATATTTATTATTTTTAAATACTGTAACGGATTTTTATAACGTACGTTTAACGGATTTTCCCTAGAAGTACCGTTATCCGTATTTATTCGTTTCTGATATTATTTATAATTATACCTATATATGTATCGAAGATAAGTGGACAATGTGGCGTTTGGCGCGTAAAAAAGGCCGGCCATGGAAGGAGCGAGGCGATGACGAATATGCGAGGAAGGATCACGGGCGATCTCGAAGTGCGGAGGTTTCGAGCGCGAGCTTCGTGGACGATAAAAGTGGCTAGAGAAGTGTAAACGTGGTTATTAGGAAATAAAAGGCTGTGTTGACTGAAACACTCGGATTTCTTCGAGTTAGCCTCGCCCATATGAATAAATGCATCTGGATAAAGGGTATCCTGCCGCACAAGACTGTTCCCGGTACCTTGCTAACCAAGCGCCAACTGCATACACGCTACTCATTCCTTCGACGGATACTCGATCAACTAGCACGTCGACAAACCTGAAACACTTTAATTCTTCGCAATCGAAACGCGTAAACGGTATTTAATTATCGAGTAAAATACTGAGAGGAGTTTCCAAAATTTTTGTCATGTATACCAAAATATTCTCATGGAAAATTATACCTATTAACTTGATCGCGCCAGTGTAGAATATACCAAATTGTACCAAAGTATTCACTTATCGTTGCCCGTTATAATTAAGCTTCCGTGCTTTGCAAACGAACGTCGCAGCAATTTTTTCGCCGTATAAAAAGAAAAAGAAAAAAAA
The DNA here is from genome assembly GCA_038496175.1 of Ampulex compressa. Classification (NCBI taxonomy): domain Eukaryota; kingdom Metazoa; phylum Arthropoda; class Insecta; order Hymenoptera; family Ampulicidae; genus Ampulex; species Ampulex compressa. The sequence goes on along the minus strand of JBCFXI010000190.1, from coordinate 55,400 downwards.
AATCGAGATAGATCCGAGCCAGCAAGTTGGTGGTACGTGTAAATCCAGCGTTATCCGACACGAGGGATTGCATTTCTGCGTCTAACCGCGTCCGAGGAGAAGCCGTTCGTTCCGCGAGGACAAAAACGAATTAATTTGCCCTTCCCGTCGGAAGTCAACGGATACCAGCTGCAAACTTCCGGGGAGAAATTCCGATGAGCTATATATCCGCGCAACTCCGGGGAATTAGAGTTAATTTCCGATAACGAGAGTGACAAAAAATTGAACCTCCCGCTCGTACGTATTATACATTATGCCACAAGTTGGGCGATATTACGGGCGGTGGGATATCCGTAAATTAACGAGCGCCCTTCATTATCTAAGTACAAATTCCACGCACGCGGAATTTAACGACGGCGCAGCGTTTTATCACTCGATCGGGAGAAAAGTTAAGCCTCCGGGGAGGGGAGCCATTTTTGGAGCGAAGCGCAGCCCGACGAGCGATTCAAGTCGGCGCACATCGGACGAGTATACTAGGGTAATAGCATTTTTCTGGAGGACAGAACGATTGGAAAACGACGAATTATACGCGAAACTCTGATTAAATATCGGACTTTAATAAATGTGCGTACAGATGGAATCGATTCGACATAAATTGAATTACACATAATATTTGTTTTATCCAATCCTGTTATGCACTCTCCAGTAATGAGGAAATTAATATGGCCAAGTAACGTTTATTCACGAAATTGATTGCGAAAATATCTGTATATTAATTATCGCGCGTTGAATATCGGTCATCCTTTTATCTCTCAAAATTCTACCCTTACATCTTCTGTATTTCATTTTCTCGATCAACGGTATATTCCGCTGGTATTGATGCATTTAAATCTCACATTTTTTTCTTCAATATTATATTATAGTATACTCCCTGAGCCAAGCTGGTGTATCCATAATTAAACAAGTTATTGCCCAACTTGCATCCTTTCAAACAAAAATTAATTGCTTTAACATGAAATATGTCCTTCGATTAAAAAAATTCAAGTAATCACTCTTGTGGATCAGCAGTATCCCTTCCGTCGTTAAGAATCTTGTACTTGTTTGTAATTTCTCTCAACCTTCGAACCCACTAATCGATTCCACAGAACGTTCGATCGAAATCTCACATCCCAGTGTAATATGCTTTTTCTTTCGCAAACGATCCACTTCCGCTTCGAAGGGAAGAAAAAGGAAAAAACGCCAGATTTGTGTGAAAACCGCGAAAGTCCTCGGTGAAGTACGTGCGCGTTTTAATCGTTATAACCGACGGTTGCGCTTCGGGGATGGAGATCAGGCGAGCGGTCCGTGCAAAAGCGGCAGCGCCAACATTTTTTTCTTTTTTCGTTTTTTTCAACCGCCCTTCCCGATACCTTGGAACGCCGAGTTATCGCGCGATGTTTTACGCCGGATTACCCGTTATCGGTGCTCGCCCTTTTACGCACCATCGCGAGTTTTACGCTTCGCGGTTTAACCGGCCAACAGTCGCAGGGAGAGGCTAACGCATTTTTCGGTCGCGTCGCGTTTCGCGCAGGAATGATAGTGCCTGGATTTTTTGCATTTTGCCAAAATCGTCGTTAACCCTTCGAGGACTATGAATACGCGTATAAAACATCGCTCGTGACAAGTACATTTGTGCTTTGAATACTTTTTAAACGTAATTCGAAAGCCTCGGTTAACTTTAATTCCACGCATGCGCATTAACGAGCGAGTTTATTATTAAGGGCGAAACGATTATTTCCTCTTTCAATATACCGAGCCGGCAAAGAAAAACGTATAAGATTCTTCCTTTGAGTTAATATTATTCCGGTGGATGAATTAACGGAAGAACAATGGATTACAATGGGGGAATAAACCACTTTACTACTTATCGAACTTTAAGAAGTTCCCGACTTTTCTTTGCGCTCGACTTTATAGTTCATCGGCTTCCCAACTCGTCGGCAGCTCTTTTATCACTTCGCTCCGCGATTATCTATGCACGATTCTCCTTTATCCTTCCTCGTGTAGAGCTATTTTCGGAAGTTTCGTTTTGCTCCTCGCGCGTTATTTATAGTTATTCGTGTCCGGGTCTAATCTTAGTCTATGCTCAATTATTATAATCCGCAATCCGAAACGGGCCATGAAAATTTTGTTAATTCTCAGCTACGATTAATGGTAAATTACAAAGTAAATCGATTAATTTGCTTATCCATCTCTGCTATCGAGTTTGAGTACCGTATTCTAAGTTTGTTTCAGCTTGAACTCACTATTTGTAAATCAATTCTGTATCACTAAAATCAAAGCGTACGCATCGCATGAAAAATTATTCAGAGTTCCTAAAAGAGATTGAGGGATTTCTCGAGTTTTCAGAATTAAGTCCTAAACGATCTTTCAAACTAAAATTTCCTTACCTCATTTCTGTCTAAGCTGCTAAGTTAATAATCAAAAAAACATCCAAGCCATTTCCCTAACTAATATCCTCTTACTTCTCAGCGATCAGAGGTATAGTTAAAAATATCTAGCTAATAGTTAAAAATATCTAGGAAGTTAATAGGCGAAAGGCAAATTATACGAAAGGCTTCCTCAAACTCGCAAAGTTAAAGAACCGCGGTGCTGCGCCTTCCACGAGGGCGCGTATCGAGCGATTTCGAAGAACGAGGGGCGCAAGGTTGGAAAAACTCGGCGGCGCCTCGGCGAAACCCGCGGCAATTTCCCCGAAGAACGAGAGAACGAGGTGGCGCGGCTTGGATTTTTGCGACTCCCTTCTTTTTCCTCCGCGGGATCGATGTTTTTTTCTTTCTCACTGGAACGCAGTGAGCGCATCGAGTTACGCAGACTTCGGTGAAATCGCGTCGCGGCGGTTTATTTTTCGAGCGATAAAACCGCAAAAGTTACTCGCGATCAAATGCGTTTTTCGAGAACAGAAGGGAGCTTATGGACGTTTTTCCCTCGATTCTACCTCCTTTTCCCTTAATGGCGGGAAAAGATTTTTCTCGCATTTATTAAATGCAATAAACGATTGAATAGACATCACGATGCGTTTGGCGCTTAGAAAATTCTACTTTGAACGGAGAATCTAATATTTATCGTTGTTATTGTTGTTGATGGATTTCCAGCATTACTCGATTCGCACTGTACAACTGTACGAGCGAATAAATAATTCCAATCGAAATCCGATAAAATTATATCATAGAAAGGTACGCGGTTAGTGGAATGACAAAGTCCGCGTGATTGCACGCATTTGTAGTGGGGCGGATCGTCGGACGCTCGTGCCTGCAAAGTAGGTTAATAAAACATCGTTACGCAAGGGGCCAAACACCGAAGTGACAAGGGAGGTAATCGTTTCCATATTCGAATTATTAGCCCGACAATCGTTCGCCCGGTCGGTATTCCGGCATTGAATTTAGATGAAAACGTTGATCGATGCAGCGTACGAAAGAGTCGTACGTTGCTCGAGGTAACATGGAAATAAACTACACGCTGCGCGTGTCCGCAGAGCTGATTAAAATCCAAAGACTCGCTCGCGCCAACCGATTTTATCCTGGTACTCGCATTATTGCCGGGACAGGTTACACCAGAAGACGTGTGGCGCGGAAGTATGGCGTAGGGGAGCAACGATGGAGATCGCAAAACAGGAATTACGAGCGTCGAGGTTTCGCAAGTTTCAAATTTATTGCCCTGCTCGGGCACCATGGCAATAATACACTGTAACGAGATAGCGCGGCTATCGTGCGCGTCTCTTAAAGCCCCATTAGAAGAAACAAACCGTTGGAAGAATCGGTTAGAAGTACGGATTCGATGGACTTGGATCCGATAGATTCGATGGACGCTCGTCGATCGGGATCTGCGATTAATTTATACCCTCGCTACGACGATGAATTCGCACCGTGCGTCTATTTACGATGGCATTAGGACACGTATTGTTTGCGCAATTTAATTGCGCGAGTAGAAGCGGCATTGGTAATGAAATTGCCGGACGTGATTAATAGCCCCTTGATTATCACTTTGCTTCCGTGCGCTAATTACGATCGATCGGGCACGTAATCCTGGGCCCTTTTTCGGGCTCCCGACAGAGACCGTAAAGGACAGAACGGCTTATGGGGATTGAAAGAAGTCGCCTTGTGAAGGAAGGGTTTTACAAGGCGACGCCGTAAGGCGTGCGACTTCAGAGGAAATTTCGAGCGCGCGCTTTGGCTTCGATCGGATTTTTTTTGCTGAAAATAAATTGCACTCGATCTTTCAATATCGAATTAATGACCCGCGCGCTCTGAGAAATATTGGGACTGAATTATTCGTAATGAATAATTAAACCTTACCCGGACGCGGTTTATCTTGCGACTATTTAATGTGAATTGTACATCTTTTTGTAAGGTTTTTTACTGGAATACCTGATGTTACTGTAATTGCTAGAGAGCGTATTACTATATAATAATATATTTATACGTTATCCTCTTGCACCGTGACGACGAAGTTTTTCTTTCCAATTTTGCACGATTTATCCAGAATTCGGTCGTACGTTTAGCAACGGGAGATTAGCAGAAATTTGGACTTGGGCAAAAGTCTGATCAAACGTGTTCGACTGCTTACGCATAAATGATAGGAAAAGTTGCAACTGATGACGGCGGCAGTCGGAACTTTCTCAATATATGAATACTGAGAAGAGCCCATAAAGTCGACACGTTACGATATCCTTACGGTTGCCTCACATGCGAGGAAGTGTTTTTGGCTGAGTTTCCCCGTTAACTCTTTGAAGAGCAGATTTTGCAAGTAAAATGATCGGGGCCAGGCGCAGAAACATTTAAAACATTTTTTGTCGGCTCCCGCCTAAATGATGTGTATAATTTTTTGATATTCAGAAGCAATAAGAACGGTATTTTAAAAGGGTTCATTTGCATGTCGTCTCACCTCAAAGCCTACGTTTCACGTTGTGCACATCGCACGCTGGCCCTCAAAGTGCTATCGCTTTCTTTGATCGCCTGCGATCAAACAAAATATATATCATCGGATAGTATAACCCTCGCAATTGAGTATGACATCGCTCGTTCGATAAATTGCGCATAAAAACATAAGGAGGAACTATGTAAGGAAACATAAAGAACAATAACCAAATAACAAATGCGTTTATTCCCCGATCGTTGCTCACGAATACTGACGTCACGCAACTCCCTTGACAACGAACGTCTTTTCCAATAACAACTCCCTAGCAACGAGCGGAGGACCGCTCGCATGAGGTACAGTACCTTACATCACTTTCACACCTGTACAGTTCATCACATCTATTCTACTCCAATAGAAGCGAAACATTTTCTTTTCCATAAAAGACAAGGACTACGGTTAATTTGCGAACTTCACAAAAAATACCTATAAACTTCAAACGAAGAGAAAGGAGAAAGTTCTGACGATCTTGATCTTTCTAGCAACGCCTTCGGCACTTCACTGCCGCCCCTACGACTTTCATCACCCAGGAATTCCTCTTCCACAAGCGTACGTCACCGCTTATCGGTCATATACACAAACCCTGCATTCCACGGTTACCAAACTCTTACACTCGCAATCGGACGACCTCGCGGGTTCGTTTTTCTGCAGCGCCAGCCGCTACAAGAACCCAGGCTGCTATTCGTTCTCGTCACGTATATTCCGGGAGGGAAAGAAGGGGCATTAGGCGGAAACGTCCCTCCGTTTCCCTTCGCAATTTCAAACTATTTCATATTTAGAGCCGGCTGGTATGATATTCAGCCGCGGGACATTAGCATGTAAAGGGTGTGCCGCCAAGGAAGGAGGAGGAGGGTTGTAAGGGGTGGGTCGACCGCGATGTTGGCCGTCCGTACCGTAATAATCCCATTAGAACGCTGGGGCTGGTGCCGCGCCGATGCTCGCATGCCTGACTGCGTTTGCCCGACCGGTCGGTCAGTCGGTCACGTCGCCAGGAAATAGTCGCTTTTCGTAACAAAGCCACCGCACTGTCACGTTACTCCTTCGCGGTTGGCCGTCACGATCGATGGTGTGACACCGTGATCTGTCCAGAAATAGGAACGGACAGTCGTGAATGAGAATATCTGGTGGCCATAGCGCCATAGAAATCACATTGGTGCCATAGGGTTAATCATGAGAGGGTGGATAAAAGAAACCGGTGCGTTAATAATAATCATAACAATACAGACCAAAAGAGATGCCATTTTTTCAAGTGATCTTTGGGTATATTTGTGTATTAAAAAAATCGCGCTCTACAATAAAATCCGAATAGTACGCTTAATAATAAGAACCGATTTTTTGATCTAATTAATTTCGAAGAGTACTATATCTCGTTATAAGTGAAAACCGATAGTCTAACTAGTATTTATAGAAGCACGAGTTTGTAAAACAAAACGTGAATATTAAACGAAGCTTCTTCGCTCGAAGGAAACCACTCGCACGTTATACAAGATATCGAGTATCGTCTAAAAAAAAATACTAAACTAAATTCCGAAGATGGATTGCTAGGAGTAATGAGAAGAAACTCGGGCAATCGATACACGCAGTCTCGTCTTAATCGTAACTCTTGTGCCGAACTTGCGCGTTTGAATACACAGTAGCGCGCAAATTTAATACAAGCACGGATCCTTTTGTTTGTTTGCTTTAGACTAAGTTCACGTGGCCTAGTTTAATTCACCTTGCGGATCGTGAAGCACCCGGTGTATACGGAATATGTAGTTATTTCTATGAGCAGTGCGGTCGCTTGTTTATTCGCGAACGGAAGTTGTATGAGAAAACAGAGATTATTAAATAAATAGAAATGCGAAAGGACAGCCTGGGCAAAACACAGCGAATAATAACCGAAGAGATAACGCTGCTTTTTCTCGGGTCAGAATTTAGATTTCTAAACCCTGCTTCACCGGAGGCAACGATAATGGCGCTGAAAATGACGACGGTACTTCGGAACAAAATATCTCGATCTTAGATCCACGCAGCCACTTGTCTCGCGTTATCAGTATTTCAAACAAGAAACAATTCCAGCCGGATGCGACTAAGCCAGCGCGAAATGGCGGAGATAAACGTCATAAAATATCGCGAGAACGGCGCGTTCCGACGACCGTTTAAATTTCTTATAGAGCGCGAAACAAACGCAATTAAGTGTCAGGCTCGTGACAGTCGTTGGCCCAAAGAAACCTCGATCTTGCATCCACAATTGCCACTGAATTTCGAGGAAGAAGCGTCGCTGGTCGGGGGCGATTAAACCAGCAGAGAATGGTGGAAGTAAAGGATATAAAATATTGCGAGCACCTCGCTTCTGACGGCGGTGCAAATTTCTAGCTATCCGCGAAATAAACGCGGATTCGATAACGCGTAATATTCCCTCTCTGGATTTAATATCGGACGCAAGTAAGTATCGAACTCGCGACGGTCCTCGCTGCCAAGGGCAAGAAGCTTCGATCTTATAGTGTATCGTCACTTGCCTCTCTGATTCTCGAACAAGAAACGATGCAAATTGGATGCGATTAAACCAAGGCAAAGTAGAGTGGAAAAAGTACGAGATATCTTGAAAACATATTGGTTTTTGCGGCGGTCCAATATTTTTACTTAGTAACGTAAACGAATAGGAATTTAATGATGCATAGTGTTCACACCTGAGATTCAATACTGGACACAAATATCGGACTTACCAGCAAGTAGCTTCTGTCATACACTGGTATCTCTCTCTCTCTCCCTCTCTCTCCCTCCCTCTTTGAATTTAAAATAAAAAACGGTGCAATCCTGATGCGATTAAAACAGCAGCGATCAGCGCAAGAAAGATCGCGTGAAATATCGCGAGAACATCACTCTCGATGGCGGTTCAAATTTCCATCGAGCCACGAAACAGAGGCGAATTCGATAATGCATAATATTCGCTCTCTAGATTTAATACCGGAGCGTGCGGCAAGCCATCTGCTCGAGCTCGCGAGGATTTATATCGGCCGCGGATGCGAGGAAGTAAGCGAGGATGAAGGCTGCCAAGGGCGAGAGGCGTAAAATCATCGAGTAGACGCGGGCGAAATTTTCGCGCGGCCGATTCGATTTTGACGAAGCGACCGGAGCCGTTGCAGGCAGAATAGAGATTCCTGAATTTATGGATTTCATTTCTTGGTCGGCGTCGGACGTGTTGCTCGAGTTCTACGTGAGGGAAATATTCAAGCGGTCAAGGAGCAGCACGCGCCTCGGCTTCGGCGAAACCTACGCGTCGCTCGTAACTGCCGTACCGTAGCACGTGGTGGCGATTTTATATCACGGCCTGCGAGCCTCGGTAATGTCCGTTCTCTCCCCTCGAAGCGGACGATCCTCACCGATGGCTGCTGATGCGAATCGGAATCGCACGTAAGGAATAGTTCTCGCGTTAGGTGCATTGGCGTTTTCCTCCTTCGAATCTTCGAAGCAACAGAACTGGGAACAACATTTTTGGTTTCAATTTAGAGAACTGTTTAATAAGAATCAAAATAGCATGGGAAAAATAGTACTCGCCTTGGATATATTCGTGCTCTTCACCTTCGAAGCATCGATCACGAGGAACGGAACTGAGAACAACACTTTTGGTTTAAATATAGAAAACTGTTTGATATGAATCGTATGTGAGAAACAATACTCGCCTGAAGTCCACTTGCGTTGTTCAGTTTCCATTCACCACGAGCAACGGAACTGGGAACATTTTTCGTATAAATTTAGAGAACTGTGTAATAAGAATCAAAATATCATGGGAAAAATAGTACTCGCCTTGGATATATTCGTGCTCTTCACCTTCGAAGCATCGACCACGAGCAACGGAACTGGGAAATCAATTTTTCAAAGGGTCAAAACCCGAAAGAGCAAGGTAAACGCAGTGTGTCTCGATCCGAGCGTAAAGGGCGGGACAGGACAAAGTAGATCGGACGAGAGAGAAAACAGAGGACGGTAACGAACCGAACGCGCGAGATTGGGATCGCGGGTGAAAATACCTCGTCGCGGAAAAAGCCTTCTCCCGAGCGACACTCGGTTCCTTTCATCGAAAGGGGGAAAGAGGCGAAGCGAATTCGGTGCTCTTTCGAAGATCGATCCGAGGAGCCGCCTCCTCCCACCGAAGGAAGTTCAAAGTTCGTCCGGAGACGCGTCCGCCCTTAAAGACAAGGCAATCACCGCGAGATAGTGGACGTAGCTCTCGAAACCAATGGCCCCGCCTCGAACGATAGTGGCGCGGAAAAAAGGCTGAATAAGCTGCTCGTTGGGCGAGCTCCCCATCGAGGCGCTCCATCCAGATAATTTTAACAACGCATGGCAATGCTCGTGATATGATTGGGTGTGATAATGGAAGATGACGATGATGATGGACAACGCACGATGACGAACACCAAATCGCACGCTTTTAATAATTCTCCAGCCGATCTTATGCGGTTAAAGTTCTGTCGATCTAATCATTTTGGCCACCCGGATAATAGATAATGATAAATGATTCTTATACGATTTCTCTCTAGCTTCATTCATCAATTTTGTACTACAATTAGGTTGATAACAAGCTATATATTTCGATTTCGATCAAAGACTTCCAAAGACTCCCAAGTAATCCTGGTGTTTTATCGGTACTTACAACTTCAAAAGTGGTATACCAAACTGTTCACTTTTGTTCTTACAATATTAATTCGATTCATCGGTGTTTATCATCCCTTTAATTATCGAACGACCCACCAGTGGCCAAAATTATTCCTTCCCACACCCGAATGTCTGTTTGGTCGACAGAACTTTAACTCCGTGAGGTCAGATGGGGAATTATTAAAAGTGTACGAACACCTGCTCGCCATGACCGTTATCGTGCGTTGTTAGAAACCGCCGAGCAAGCGAAGTTGGAAGTGCGATACCGAGATAATTTTGATTCGATTAAAAAAGTCCTGCGCTTCCTACGAGTTCGCGCCGCGGAAACTCGAAGCTCCAGCTGCGGGGAAAATTCTTGGAATTTTTTTCCAGTCTCCGAGCATCGGCCCGCGGAATTTAACCCGCGAATATGGAATCTCATTTGCGGCGCGACGGTTAGGAGATCCTTCCTTGGGCGTCTCTTATCGAGACGCTTGGGAATGGATCGCGAATATTCTGATTTTCGCGGCGCGCTTTTGTGTTTAATTCGACTCGGGCCTCGTTGGGATAACGGGCCGTCTCTTTCGTCCGGACAGGCGGATCTAATTCAACACTCGGCAAACTTGCAGCGAGGATCGTCGCCGTGGGTCGCATAGAATTATCAGGATGCAAAGCATAATCCCACGTTACACTAACCTGGGAGTTGCATTTGCATTATCACGCTGTAAGCCGCCCTGGATGTGTACTTCAATGCACCGCTTTTGATCGCGCTTCAATGACTTGACGCGCGATAAAGCCGATCCTTCGCGCAATCAATCGTGTTTTTTGCACGAAAGGGGGCAAAAATCATGGAGGAACATACGAGATTCTCAGGTTTATACTCCACACTCGTGTTCGACCATGAACCAGGGAATTCTTACGATCCAATCTCCCCCTCCTCCTCGCTGACAAAGCAAATCTAATTCGCGAAACCAACAAACCATAATCGAAGCTCACGGTACTTACTCCTTTCGAAGCACTCGCATGGATCTAATTCGAAGTGCCAGCAACACTCGTGCGATTTTTTCCCCCGTGTTACACGAAATTAACAAGATACCTCCCTCAAACGATCTTCCCCATTTATCCTCACACGGAACAACACGGCTATTTATTCTCCCCCCGAAAAAAAAACGGGGAAAAAGAATACGAGAATCCTGTACGGACAAGAAAATTCTCGTTAGCAACAATCTCCATTGCCAAAGACACTGGAAAACTCCTTTGTTATCTCCCCAGGAGAAACAGGCGAGGCGATGCGCAAAATCCTCAGTTTCGGGAAGCGCACTCCTGTTTAACTTCGACTCCGGAGTCTCCGCGAGTTTTGTCCTTATTTGGTCCAGCCGGGGGGATCGGCGCGGGTGTACGTGTACCTAAGTACGTATCAGGAAGGGAGCTGCGCACACAGCCGTGGGAGAAACCAGCGGAGCCGCTCCCCCGGGAGGCTGGAAGTAAAAGCAATTGCTCCGACTACGAAGGACTCGCGTCTCATTTCTGCCACGGGCACCGCCCTGGAAGGGAAACTCGAAGGAGCCGAGAGGAGGTTATTATCCATCGCTGGCCGAAGCGGCGAGTGCGACGCTGACGAGGAATGAAATAACGTAAGCAGAGGGGCGAGCCGGTGAGGGGGCAGAAGAGAAATTTAAGGGAAAAAGGAAGGAGGAAAGGTCGAGGTTATTATCCAGCGCTACCCAATTGAGAGTGAGCCAACGGTGACGGGGAGTGAAATAACATAAGCAGAGAGGCGAGTCGATCGAGAGGAGAGGGAGAAAAATCAAGACGAAGAGAAAGAAGGCGACAGAAGGAAAATTATTATTCACCTCTAGCCCAGGGAGAGGACACGACGATAACGAGGAAGGAAGTAACGTAAGCGGAGAGGTGAGTTGGTCCAGGGAAAAAAGAAAGGAAAAGGAAAAGCGCGAAACAAGGGCAAAGAAGGAAAATAGAGGAAACGAGAGATAGAGATAGTAGGAAAGACCGGCACACCGCGGCTGTCCGTGTTGGCTGACGTCGTAAAACAACCTATTCCAGCCGCTCTTCGAGTTCTCCGTGCGCGGTCGAGGCGAGAGAAATTTCTGGTAGGAGTATGCAGCTGGAGGGAGAAGAAGCGCGAGAAAACGAGGGAGGAGGGGGGGAAATCGAGGTCCGTAAGAGCCTTCGAAACAAGGACGATCCGCGAGGCGAAATCCTCCTTGGGTGGATCCGCGGTTGACGCATAAATTTCGCTCTAGGAAACAAGCTGGCCCCTCGACCGGGGCGAATAAATAAATTGCGGGTTAAAGTATACTCCGGAGATCATTCGTTTCCCGTTCTAACTTCTCTCTCTCTCTCTCTCTCTTTTTTCTTGCTCCCTTATCGGCCACGACGGGGGGTTGGCGGTGAGCGCACAAAGGGAGAAGCGCGGCCCGTGGAGAGCAAAAAGGAGAGAGCCGAACACGGGTACTCACGGGCATTAGTACTTCGAGATAAAGAATGAGTCTGACACAAAAGAGGAGGTGGCTTCCTCGGGGTGGAAAGGGGGAGGACGGAAGCTGGATGCAACGGACGTGCCAATCTCCGAAGGGATGTACCGGATTCTAGGTCGTAACGCGACTCCTATCGATTCTCGATAAAATTACGAATTACGTGCCTCATTTACACGATGTACTTTAACGCAATGGCGGCTTTCCGGCATTATAGTAGTCTCCTCGCTCGAGTAACGATCGTCCGTACGAGTCGTTCCCTTCGATCGTCGGCTTGCTTTCCTCGAGTCGTAAACCCGAGATATTACTCAACGCGAGGCTTGAAGGGAAAAATTTTGCGAGATAGTTTCAGTGTACGGAGGAGAGACTATCGATAACGCTTTAGTAGCTTTGAAGAACTTTGAGTATTGCTCATACCTGCTGGTCATACGCGAGTTCTTATTATTTCGGCGAGTTATTGTTCTTTGTGACTGATCGTAAAACGATCTTTGTATCAATGTTCATCGTGAATTATTTATACTTAATATAATTATTTTAATTTCCAACATTGACGATCAGACCACCTGAAAAACCATTAAACGTGTCGTATACAAAAATCTCCGCATCAGTCGCAACGAACGAATCTCTGACAAATCTACGTCGATCGAAATCACAAAACCAGTCGCGTAAGCGCACACTTCATTACGCTCAACCTTCCCACACCCAAACACCCTACACCCTATCTTCCCATAATTCCCCAAATCCATACAGCACTTGAAAATTTCCCCATTAAATCAATTAGGGACACCTTGCACATACCCCTAATCTCCCATCGATACATACAAAAAACCTCACGTCGCACTTTCGATCGAGTTACAACCCAAACGACGAATCGATCAAAGCTCCTCTCCAGCCGTTCTAAATTACCCCTAGCACGAGGAATCCCTCTCGATATATTCAACGATTTCAATCGCCTCCTCCAGTCGCGATCCTCGAACCGCCTTAATTCCCGTCGTTCTCCTCGACGAATCCCAGGTACAGTTCTCGTTATCTCCCTACGTCGGGATCGCGGTTATCGAGGAAGCGATCTTGATGCAGCAGCGCAGAGGGAGGGGGGAGGATGCCAAGGGGGGAGGTGAGTCGAGATAAAAGCGGAGGAGGCGACGACAGGCGGAAATAACAGGCTCCTTTCCCCGCGATTACGGATACCGGCTGTGGACGCGAGGCGTTTTCGCAGCGCCCTCGAGGAATCGGTTGGAGGATATGGAGGAGCTGCGGTAACGGGAAGTAGAAGTTCCATTAGGTGTAACCAGAAACGCGTCTTCCGTACGCCTCGGATTCCTTCGAAGCACGCAATGCCGAGCGAGGCTGCGATGCCGATATACATTCGGTGTATCCGCCTTGCAGAAGCGCGGATCGTGAAACTCGAGCCGTTTCCAGGATACCCACGGAATGGATGTAATGGCAGTTCGAGTCTTCCCGTCGGTTTCTCAACACCGTACTTCTGTCTTAAATACACCGGCGCCGGCTGCTTCTGCCTAAAGTCCCGATCGCGGTCCTGGAATTTCCGATTGGATCGTTAATAGGGAACTAATGTATCCGCCTTTGAGGCTGAACCGAGAAATTCGCTGCTCGGTGGCGAAGGAGGATCGAGGGAGTTCTTGGATACCAGTTTGGACCGTTACACGCTTTCTCGATATCTATGTATCTGATAAAATGGATGGGAATATTGGGGCGGATGTTGGGAATTTTTGATCTTCCTCATTAGCGAGGATTGTACGATTTGAGGAATAAATGGCAAAGATAAAAAAAAAGAAAACTGAGAGGAAATAGGGGTGCAGTTTTGGTGTAGGTTTATAAATAATCGTATATCAGTTTCGAATAAGATTTCGTTTTTTGATTATAAATTAATGAGGCGACTGCGAAGTTTGTCTCCAGGCTTCGTTACTTCCCATGTAATTTTTTTCTAATCAACCTCAAGTTAGTTATTCGGAAACCGGCTTCCTTGGCGGAATAAGTAACTTTCGATGAGAATCCTCGTTTATCGAAGCTCAGAATTTCACGCGGGCAAATGAAATCGGCCAATTCGGCTGTAACGATGTAATTTAATCGAATAATGAGAATCCAATCTTTAATCAAACGAGGTAAATTTACATTCTCCGGGCGTGGAATATTCTCAGGGGCGCGTAGGAGGACGATATGATCCGCGACGGTAGTTATTGTGCTTCGATGTACGCTTTCCAAGTTGCGCACGTCGTTCTACATCCCTCGTAGCACAACTCAAATACCCTCTACTTTCCCTGTCGGCTGTAAGTAACCTTATGAGCCGTTTTGGAACAGTGCGTGAGTAGAATCAGTAAGAAATACCGCAGTGCGGATAATATTTCTCGTAGGGAGATACGACCGGCTTTCCTCTTCGCTTCTCGATGAAATCATATCCTATAGTGCGATAACATGCAAACCTGGCTGCAGCGCGGAGTCATAAATTTGGCGAAGGAATACTGATCGCGCCAAATTATCAACGAGATGCATGCGCTGCAAAAAGGACACGCGCTTCCGAAAGTACCCTCCGGAAAGATATCGCATCGACGATCCAGAATCATCGTCGCATTTTTTCCTCAAATTTATGAGAAAAGTCCTGCAGGAAGCGCGCCTTATTTTTCTCACAATAAGGTTCTACGCGAAGAGCGACGATCTACTTTGGTTTACCCAACGATTCGTGCTTGAGAAAATCCACCGAGCGTTTCCATCCTTTCTTCCCTCCACAACGATATTATAAAACACATTCCCGACGGTAGTACGCAAACCTACATACGCGATGAAAAAAGTAGAACGGTTCGAGAAAAGGGGATTGGGAGATATCGAAGAAAAGCCGAGCGCAGCCACGCAGAACCATCGGCGAGAGGCGCCATCTCCTAAAACGACTATTTAGGATGAAAATCAATCCAACCGCCACGGCAACAGACGCAAGAGCTCGATAAGCAAATTCCTCCACTTCCCTCCTCCTTCCTCCTCCAAAATCCCGGATAAAATAGTACCTGCCTCGAACCACGATAAAAAGAAGCAGAAAGGAGGAAGGAAAGGCGAGAAAAACAAAGACAGAGAGAGAGAGAGAGAGAGAGGAGGCCGAATAATAAATCCGCGGAAACGAGCGATAATAAGCGAAAATTCGTCGAGGTATATATATATACATATATATGGGCGAGATCGCAGAAAATCCAGGCCCGATTGAGACACGGCCCAGCGGCCGTAAAGGCAACGACGGACGATAAGCAGGGATCGTTTTTCTTCCCGAATGGCTACGGGTATCCGTACAAGCTATTTCGGAGTGGCGCGTGAGCGGAATCAATTGGGGGAGAGAGCGGCCCGCCGCGTTGAAGTAGAAGTTCCATTAAGCCCGAAGAGATGCACGGCTCCTCGCCCGCTCGGTTAGCCTCCCCTCCCCTCCGCCCCTCCGCCAACCACCAGGCGAGCCGCGTGCACGTGCCCCAGCCCCCCCTCCCCTCCCCTCCCCCCACCACCACCGCACCACCATCCGCTGCTCGGCCACCCTTTCGTTGCAAGGCGATCGAACTTTCGTGGTCCTGCCGTACCTCTGGACAATGACTCGTAATTAAGGCCAAGATGGACCAACCGATAGGGTGGCTTTGACAGCGCGAAACCGCCCTGGCTTTCCCTGGAACCCGACGTCGGCTCTCTCACGTCTACTGTGCGTCGATGCTAACTCGTGGGGGATGCCGGAAGTGCGTAGTGCGAGGGTGGAAGAAGGAGGAACATTCGCGAAGTAGGTTTTTCTTTTGGATTGCGTTTAGTTGTGCGTCGTGGTTTTCTGAGGAGTACGTGTGGTATTTTGTGTTAGGGGAGGATTATATGGAAGTAGATACGTTTGTATTATACTTTGCTTTATAATGTTATTTTGTAATTTGATTTTAAATGTACGATCTTAAGGATACACTATAGGTTCTCATTGCCGTGCGATATTTATTGAATATCATATTGATGAGAACCCTATGAATAATAGATGAAGACCACGCACGATCGTCGAGATACTCGGAATAAAGTCTGCGCGAGGAAGCCTTCCAGTCACGTTGCCCCTAACAATACCTCGGCATCGAAAACACCCAAAGGCAGGACTCCGACCCTCGAAGTCGCGATGCTCGAAGGTATATATACTACTAGCCAGCCTCTCGGCGTACCTCAAGACGAGAGTCGAATCCTCGTCGTGCGGCACGACCACGGATCCTGCTCGAAGCGCGTCACCGAGGCGAAGGCAAATTTCAGCCAGGCTCTCGAGGTAGCCGAACCAACGACTCCACGGTCGTTCGAGATAATGCATAACGACTAGATGCGCCATTTGGTATGCGTGGTTGGGTCTAACCGTGGCGCTGCACGGTCGGATGAGGAAGTCGTAAGAGGCACGAAAGGAAGAGGAAAGAAGGGGAGCTCCGTCGAGGGCCCGGGGAATGAGGAAGAAAATCGAAGGAGAGGAACAGAGAGAAAGAAAGAGAGATGGAGAGATAGATAGAGAGAGAGAGAGAGAGAGAGAGAGAGAGAGAGAGAGAGAGAGAGAAAGGAAAAGCTTGGAGAACTGGATAGAGACATGGCATTGGTTTGGCCGGCGCGTGACGGGAATAATGCCCAGCACCTTGGTAGCTCGCGTTTCTGGCCCCCCAATGGCGAAGGCGCCCGTTCGGCCGCTCCTTCGAGGGAAGATAGAATCAAAGCGTGCAGGCGGCGGCAATGGCAAGGCTAAACCAAACCGAGCCTGGATGGCCGCGTCGAAATAACGGACGATCCGCCGATTTTCCGGGGCTACCGGCGATTACTGGAGCAGCCATTCGAGGGAACTCGCCCAGGGCGGAACTGTGCGAAGGCCGCGGCTTGGCTATTCTCCGCGCGACCGCCGGATACAGTGGGATAATTGCTGACTAATTGTTAATTGCAGCAGGACCCGTTTACGATTAGGACGAGGCGATTCGTGCTTTTATTCGTATGTGGGGCGAGTGAGAGGGGCGAGAGGCTGGAGAGGGAGAGAGAGAAACTTTTTTTTTTGAAGGTTTCAGTGGTACGACGAGTAAAAGCTCCGGCTTCTGGCTTATTATTTTTACATTTAGTTGGGAAAGGCAGGTGCTCGTTTAATTCGACATGATATAATTATTAGGTGAGTGCAAAAGTTCGTGCGGAGTTTCTCATAACTCCATCTATTGAAACTCCGTATGAACATTTGCACTCACCTAATGTAATCGATTCAACGTCAAAGCGGGATCCTAGTGTGTATATCTGTTATATCGATCGCGCTTTGATCTCCGTACTTGACAAAGCACGTGTTCGTGACGCAAACAAAATGTTTTTCCTTACTTTTCCTCGACGTAAGGATCCTTCGAAGTCGCTTCAAAGCAGCTCTGAGCCCAGGCATGGAAGAAAAGCATGCGGGTAATGCCAATGGGACGACTGAAACGAGCCGAGGAAAGGCAGTTCCGGAATACTGCGCGAATCCACCGATTTTCCAGCCCTGCCGGTGATTACCAGGGCCCCTTTTCGAGGGAAATCACCCCACAGGAACAAAAGCGCGGGAGGAGTAAATTAGCCCGAGCAGGCGAGCTCCTTCGCCTCAGGATCGCCTTAGTTTTCTTTGTTGAACCGTCATTAATCACCCGTAGACACTTTCAGCGGCCGGCCTTGTGCGACACGTCTGATATTCCTATCGTTTCGAATTACAGGCTTCGGAGCTTTCGATGGCAATATTGATATCTCGACGAATTTTTCATTTTCAAAAAAGAAAAAATTCAGAAAAAGATACCTTGTTTGTAAACCTAAATGCATACCGCGTGGGAAGCCTAGAGACATATTACGAGTTGTATGCCTGATTCCTGAAAGGATCTGTATTTAAAATAAAATCAACATGGTCCCTAGTGTGCATATACGTTTGCGCTCCTCTTTTCAGCCCTTCCTTTTATCCGTTTAACATTGATCTATTTCCAGATCAAAGGTTATTTCCTATACCTGTCAAATATCGACAAACGCATGCCAATCTAAATATATACCACCTCCATCTTTACGTTCTACGATCTTACAAATGTTTTTCGAAACGTATAAACGCATCCACCCTCCATGGTAATAGGAAACACCACGTATTCTCCAGCAAATATCACGGATTCTATCTCGCCCCTTCCCTCGACGAGGATTAAGATCGCCATCCGAAATAACTTATACCTCCGTTGTACGAGGAAAGAGCGGAATCCAAATCGCAAAGCTTAATCAGCGTAAGTAAGCAAAAACTTCGTTCCCGCCGAGTTCTTCCAAACGACGCAAAGCAGACCGGAATACAGATGCATGGCCGAAGGTGTCGCGCGAGGAAGAGATCGAAGCTCCGGCGTGCGGAGACTCCGCTCCAGAATTGCACCGCGCAAATCCGAATCTCTGTTCGCTTTATCGGCGTAATCCCAATAGCGTCCGCGCAGATGGAAGGTCGATCGGTTTATTCGAACACATCAGAGGAGGCAATTGGATTCCGAAAATCACGGACGAAAGAGTAAGCGCTCCGAAAAGGATAGCTTTGTCGAGTATCGGGAGACAGGCTGGCCGAAATAAGCGACCGTTGTTTCTGCTCGAGCTTCGAAAGGGACGAGCGACGCAGCCCCCCTTTATAACCCCTCGCCGACTCATTTCCACCGCGAAGCTCTCTTACCCCTATTTTCTATTTCCCCGGAGCTTTCAGCGGGCAAGCATTTTCCAGGCGTGGCAAAAAAAATTAGATAAAGAACAATGGTCAGCGCTGGACCGACGTTTTGTTGGCCAAAGGGCCCATCGACGGATATTTACGTTTCTCGCCGCGCTAATCTCAACGCCGATGTAACAATCGTTGGATTTAATCCTGGAGAGATTTGAATATGTAGATTAAATACGTTTGCGTCGGGGGGAAATAATTGGCGAACATTTTTATTCGTTTCTTCGCGCGCCGTTAAGGGCCGAAAGGAACCTCGGGGAAGCTCGTTTGGACCTACGGTTGTATAATCAATGCTAATTTGGACCGATATTTTATAAGAAAGAGAGCGAATTAGGGATTAGAATTGATTTCAGAATTGGAGAATAACTTAAGAATTACATTGAAAATGAATTAGATTTAGAAATTATGAATTATGAGTTAGAAAGAAGAATTAAATTGAAAATCGCGTGAAATTCATGCGTCAAGGACTCTTTTATCTACGATGCAATCGTAACGTGCGATCTCAAAGTGCAAAGTATTTGAATTACTAGTTATTAGGATTAAATATTTCGCGATTGGTGGAATCTAATTAGCGATATGAGGTCCGACCATCGAGATTCCAGGAAGATAATAAAAAGCAGTACGCACGTTTCGAACTTCCGGATATAGGAAGTGCCTCGGGCGCCAACAAGTCGGCCTGCACAGCATTTTGTCCGATCAATCTATAGGCTCGTGTTTCCTTCCGTGACGCTCGCTCTTCTTCGATCCCATCAACCCTCTTTCCGGCCATCGCACGCCCACGCAACTTACCAAGAACTCGCTTACGCTGCAAGACGCGGTGCGTGACATCGATCTGCCCGCTTCTAGTGAAAGACCGCACACTATACCATGGGGAATGTTTCGGAGGAGATACTTAACGCGCATCAAGATCGCAAAGCTTTCAACGCTCCAGAGTGATTCGTTGCGCTGCCACTTGGCTTATACCAAAGCCCTCGAAGATACACGATGGATGGCCTTTGGCTATTTTGCACTCCTCGATCGGACTTTGCCAAAGCTCCATCCGAGCGATCGACATATAATCTTTGTAAAAATGGATTTAAACGCAGTACATAGAGAGGGTGGCTGGAGAAATAACAGAAACAGGTTCAAGCTCTTAACTCCATAAGCCAATCTAATGGCTTCTCAATTCGACCGATACGCCAGCACAATGGCTTTGTGGACTCCACGTCGTATCTTCTTTCAGGAACTTATATCCAAAGATTTCATAATTTCTTCATCCACGATCCCACCCTCGTGTAATTCCATAGTACAAAGTATTACCGGACACAAATCCCCAGAGTTGGATCGCTTAAGCACGGTCCGCGTCGAACAATGCCATCGCGGAGAAAACCGCGGAGAGTCCAGCGGTAGCTAAGAGGTTAAGGAAAAACACGGCGAGCTAGTGGCGATATCGGTCCCGATATCGATTCTCAGAATCTCATTTCCCTCGGCTTACCTTCCCGTGCACACCGAGCGTCCACCTTTCCCCAACCTTCTTCTCTCCGTCGTCGATCCGCAGTCGCGAAGAGCCGCGTTTACGTATCACGTGCAACGCGCTATATATCGATTTCGCGTATTATAAAGGGCGGCATCGCGCGGGACGAGGGAGGGGGAAGGGGGAGGTGGTGGTGGGGGAGGACACTCGAGCAATTGTAGCGACAAGCTCGAAAGAGCTGAAAGCGCGAAAGGGGGCTGTGAAGGAGGGAGGGCGAGAGTGCATGACGGAAGCCCACTGAAAATGAGGAAGAAAAGCGCGGCAGAGGTGCGCAGAGGGAGGGGGAAGGAGGGAGGGGGGGAGGGGGTAGAGTAAAGTAAAAAGCGAAATGTAGGAGGGAGGTGGCGTAGGGAAAGGCGCAGCGGACGCGCGCACGTGGGAGCGAGAGGAGTGCTAGAGACACTTGGGAAGAGGGAGGGAGAGAGGGAGAGAGAGAGAGAGAGGGCGAAGCATCGAGGTAATTAGCTGCCGCTCTAAACTCGTGCAGCCGGCCGGATCAAGTACTTTTCTGGAAAAGTGCCTAATTCCACGCTCGGTATACCCCACGGAGGTCGAAGACCTCCTACCACACACCTATGCGACCCTTTTCCCTCCCTCTCTCTCTCTCTCTCTCTCTCTAACTCTTTCCACCTACGATCCTGTCCGTCACTGTCGTTCCGTTTTTTCCACCCCCTCTAAAAGCGCCCTATGGCGTGGACGAACTTTTCTCCTCCGTAGAGCCGAGAGGCAGTGGCTATTTCCACCCCTCGCCCCTCTTAGCAGCCGCCTCCTCTTTCGAGGAACGCGGTTCACCGCTGAGGAGCGTCAGAATTTCTCGAAGTAAATGATCTTCTTTCTCCTCGTGGCCTCAAAAGGAAGCAAGACGTTAAGGAGGTTAACTTCGAAGGAGAGCTCGTACCCTATGGGCTGGCTTGCAGCGTGATGCTTCGAGTAGCTACCGGTAAGAACGTTTGTGCACCCGTAGGAAAAGTACCCTGCCGGATGAATATTGGATGTTTATCCGATATCTATTTACTCGAACCAAGTGGCTGTTTATCGGCCCCCCCTGGCGGTGGAAGCGAAGAATGGAAGGAGCCTGGCAATGATCAGTCTCTGCGATACGCTCTGCTTTTACCATAAAACCCCCCCTCCTCGAAGCGTCAGATTTTTCGACTCCGCGTATTTACTTTGATAACCGGCACCCCGTAACTCGGTTTCTAATATTCGGAGTTTCGAACTACTGTAATTACGGTGGAAATATAGTGCGATAACATCCAATGGCCGTGGTGTGGAATACGAAACTTCCGGTTACAATTATTGCGATAATTCCACTTTCTATAATTTCAGCAACCTCCCGGAGTTTTTAATTGTGTCGATGACGCGCCGCTTGAAATTGGCACGATTGTTAATTTCCAAAGCTCAACGCTCTCCCGAAACTCGTTACTCGGGCTGGGTTAAAGGACGTCCTTTCGAATGGTGGATAGTCGGTGGAATCGAGCAGGGGATACAGTCGGAATACCCGGTAGAATTGAAAACGCGGCATATTCCCAGATCGCGGTGTAACCGAACTGGGAAAACAACATATTTCGCGGTCCCTATTTGGCATTATGCATTAAACGCACGGTGCTCGACATTTGACGCGGCTACGCACGAATCACTGTCCGATTATCGACGAAAGGTTTACGCTCGGCTGTTTAGACAGGCCGCATTGCGTGAAACACGGAATCGCATCGATCCTCTCTCTAGCCGCGGGTAGCTGAACGATAGAAAATTGACAGGATGACGGGAATGTGGCAAATAATCTTCCTCGCAAATACACTCCTGTCGTATCGCGGGAATACGGATTTCTTGCACGCGAAATGCGCTCCTCCGCTCCGCCCTATATTCAAGGCGAGGATTTATGCGCCCGGCATAAATTCCACGGGTCAGCCCCTCCTATTGTCGACATCTTTTTCTCCTCCGAATGGACCGCGGCTTCGATCGCCGCTGTGGGAATTAAGAATCCTGAAGAATTTGTATATATAGGGTGGGCCATTTAAAAGTTTGTTTTTGAAAACGCTATAAAATGAGTCTATATCGATATTTACAACAAAATTTTTTTTATCGCGAAGGTTGGAGTCTCCGTGCCGCGGAATATTAGACTGACCAGCTGTTCGAATTTCAAGCAAATCGGTCACACCAGTGTTGCCATATCCTATAATTTAAAAACAAACCAGTAGATGGCCCACCCTATGTGATGAAAAAGCGATGAGGAGCCTTTTTGAGAAAGAGAAATCTCTGGTCAAAAGAGCGGAGGGTCAAAACCGTGAGGACAGAAACAGAGCGCGATGATAAAGAGTCGAAGGTAGTGAGCGAAATGGAAAGACGGAAAAAATATAATAATAGGGAGATCGAGGATGGAATGTATAGAGATATATAATGATAAGAAAAGAGGAGAAGAATATCTAATTATAAAAAAAGGGAAGCGTTTATCGCAACGTAATCCCCGCCGTCATCTCTCATTCTTCTCACTGTCATCCTTCCCCTTAAACGTCTGACCGACGAGATCGACGGGTTTACAAGTCGAAGAGTCGTCGAGGGACGAAATGGGACATCGCAATATTCAAATTCCTCATCGTAATAAGAGGCTTACGCAAGACGGCCATTAATTCCAGGACTTAAGTTACCTTCTGCCACTTATTCTTCGAAAGTTCCTTAATTGAATTCGCCCTTGGACGCGGTATATCGTCATATCTGGCGATACTCGCGGATCGGCCGCTTCCTCCCTCCCGGCTGCTGACTCGAGCGAAATTGATCAATTGGCTTAATGGCCACGGGAAGGAAGGATATAATTCCCTGGTTGCGATGAGGAAAAAGGTACGAGACGCTCGCCAGCGATGCGTGGATGAACAAACTCGAACAACCTGGCAATCGATATGGCGAAAAACTTGGATGGTTCTCCACTCGCCTCTCTCCGCCTTCGTTTCTTTCTCGAGTGTTATTCTTTCGTGTACCTCGAACCAACTGGTAATTGAAGACACTCGCCAATCCCCCCCTCGAGATCGTCCCCCAACTTGGATTTCGCTTCTTCTAAATTATTCCGTGCGACAAAGCGAAAAATAACGATCTCGCGATGTGGAGGAGAAGGGAACGTATATGATTAAAAGCGATTTGCTCGAAAGACACGGGAAGAGTCGCGATGCTGATCCATGAATTCTACTCGCCAATCGCGGAGGCGAGATAAAAGGTTGGTTGGAAGTTATCGCGCATTGCGGAGGGTTGAAGAATAGCTCTCCTTCCCTCTTAGACGAGCCTCGTTGCTCCACGCGTGATAACAGGGGGTTGTACGTGTACTTGGGGCAATTTAGGTTCATACGTCAGCCTGTCGAAGGTAATTATCCGCGTTTTATCCGAGCTTTATCCCGCGGCTCGGCACGGCTTTAATAATATCCAGGGCGGCGTTGGAACCAGATATGGGCGTCCTCGCATTAAGGCAACCAAAGCTCGGTCGAGGCTAGGCCTCGAGTGGTCACGCTGAGATTCGGATCTGCTGTCGAGTCAAACGATTTCCTCGCGGCACACCTTGCGAGCTTTTTTGCGTTACGCGATGAAAAATGTAGGAGGGCCGATAAGAAAACGTTACAAAGCAGCTTGATGAAGGTGAAGATTTTTCATCGGGACAATTGTAACTTGGCTTATTTTAGATCTTTAGTCTGGTAATTTACTCGAGCTTTGCGCTCGATGGATGGTGAGATTGGTTCTTTATGTTTCTTAAGTTAAGTTTCTTCTGGATTTTTTCATATTGTAATTTTATTCATTTTGAAAATTTATTTTTTTTCATTTTTTCATATTCCAATTTTGATATCAAGCTTGCAATGTTAGACATACTTATATCCGTAAATTCCTCGAGTGTTTTTCGACAAAATCAATCACGAAACCTACGAATTTCGAAATTGTACAAATTCAACATTCGCAGATCGTTCAACTCTCTGCTGTATGATCTAAACGATATAGGTTTAAAATATACATATAGAACGTCTAATATTCGATTACCTCGGTACGTCGCACAATTCCATATTCACGTGCATTTTGTTCCGACTTATTTACCCCGCTGCTTAATTACGCGAATTGCGGATTGTCGACCTGAACTTTCCATGGCTTATTAACAACACGGGAAGCCTGGTCCTTTCTTCGCCGGCCACTCAATGATTCCCTCCGCTTCCAACCGGCGGCGTAATCTTCGGAGACGAGTCATTTGTACCGCACGAAACCCGCGGTCCTCCTTTATAATCGCTGGCTAAGAGGGCCGAAGAAAGGCACCAGCTCTCCCCGGGCCTTTCGCCTTTCTTACAACCGACCTTTTTCCACCCTTTTCCTCCCTTTTCCTCCCTTTTCCTACCATTCTTACGGCGCGCTCCCTCCGGTGCCAGAACCGGCATTTTTCTCTTCCCACTAACCGTTTATACTTACCCCTATAATTTTATTTATCGCCCTGCGGGACCCTTGTCCCGTGGTACGCCCACCGCCCCTCTCTCTCTCTCTCTCTCTCTCTCTCACGACTCACGCTCTTATTTCTATTCCGACTCAACCCCCGGACTCTCCAGTCGACCACTCCTGCAAAGGCCGTTCTGCGATTTTCGCGAACAGGTGTCAGTCGTTTGCAGCGCAGGAAATTCTTTGGTAGGTGATCGACGAGGCTCGTTGGCTCGAGAGATGCGCGAATAAGATACGCGTGGTTATTGATTGTACGATGAGGCGAGATATTGCCCGTTGATTTATTAGCCAGGAGGAAGGTCTTTTTTATGAAGGTTCGATCGAATTTCTGGTAGAGGTTGGAGTGATGTAAGATCGATGCTTGGCCTGGAAATGGATATAGTGATAATATATGGAATTTGTATGTGAAATAATTCGTGGGCTCTATGAGTAGATCTCTGATAGAGAAATTTTGAAAAAAAACTGGTTATACATTTATGATTCGTAGTGTTGTCCATTATTGACCACGGCGAGGGCAAAGTGGTACACCTAACAATTATCGAACCAGCAAGAAATCGTGAATCTTCGCGTACTACGATAAGAGACAATTATAAGCATTGCCCCAAATGCGAAAGCGCGAGGAACGAGCGAGCTCCCGAACGATCCTTCATTTTATCGAAGTCTCCGCAACGTTTTTAAATTGCGTATTTCCGCGGTGGCCTCCTCGCCGCGTGAAATTACTCGAGAACTTATCGGTGCTCGCGAGCTATCACTTTGATATTTTCAAAGACGGAGGAAGGGAAAAAAGGGGCGGGTGTCCCGCGCTTCCGGATGGAAATGAAAGAACCGCTTCTCGGGGATGTTTCCCGGGAAGCTCGGTCCGACATTCTGGACTTAATGGAAAGATAATCGTATTTTTTTCCCAGCAGCCCCATTGGCTTCGTTACGCCGCGATTATACGCTTCGCGCCGCCTTTGCGCCGCGCGGCCATTTAAAAGCCAGCAAGGTTGCGCGATTCCGATACCCGTCATACCCGCCGGCTGTAATTAGAGCGGGCCGTTCGAGTTTATTATACTCCTTTGAGGATTCTAACGAGCGCCCCGGAGCTACGCAAAACTCCCGTAACCCCGAGCCACCTTCGTTTAAGAATTTTCGCCGATTTGTCCGCGATATCGTTTCCCCGCTCGCACGAACGTTTTCACCTTTGCCACTTCGCCTCGCTCCGACGATCGAACCTCCATAGAATTTTCCAGACCATGATTCGAGGTTAATCCACTTCTGTGGATAAGCGTTGCTCCTACGCAAAGTTGGGAATATATTTTCTTTTTCTCACTAAGTTTAGTACAGGGTAGTGTGCGTTCTTAATATCTCGTTTTTATTCTCATTACTGGTTTTAGTATACTTTATGATTTTTATTATTTTTTTTATTATTTATCAACGTGGTTATCGATATACTTATCGCACGAAGAGATTACGAGTGACGAACGTTGTTGGATTTCTGAGGTTTATATACGAAGATCTCGGTCTTCGTCGTCCGCGCGACTAGTGACCTTGCTTGCACAGAGATTTTCTCCTTTATCGCAGAGTACTGCCGTAAAACGAGTTACCTCTCGGTGGATTAAATATGTAAGACTACCACAGTGGCTTTTGACAAACCCTGCCGGCGTGTAAAGACGATCGACTTGTGGAGAAGGAGGAGAAAAGGGGAAAAGTCGGCGGCCGGTCTGATTCTCCTCGTGCGAACGGAAGAAAATGTAATTTAGTCGGGTGCCAAGGGCGAGTGGGATTAAACCGTAAAAAAGCAAGGGGCAGTTTAATCATAATAATTCTAATTACTCGAGAACAAAGTAAGAGGACGAGAGGAAGCGAGGCGGCTCCAGAGGAAATGAGGCTGGCGCGTAAGTCGTAACGTCTCGGACCTTTTTCTTTCCTCGAAAAAGGATTGCCTGAAAAACGCTCCCCATATTTATAAACTTCCCTCGCGCCGACGCTCAGGCGAGACCGACGATTTTTCCGGTCGAAGGGTAACGTAATACCGGGAGAAATTAGTGTCGCTCGTTCGAATAAATCCTGCGAGAAAACTACGTCGATCCTTCCTCCAGGATACGTGCTTTCACTGGCTGATTCTTACTTATCGCCGATCGCGTATCACGTTAACCGAATGTTTCGCGTTCTTTTTAGACGTTGCCACTCTTTTCTGTATCCTTGAATCGAGGATGTTTAAGGAATAGATTCTGTATAACGAGCACGCATAGAGAATTTGAAACGAAAAAAAAATTTGACTGATTTGACTTGAAAAAAATTTAATTGTTCGTGCGTTTCGTAAAATACTTGAGGCGATGATTAGAAAATGAGCTTTTTTGTATCGTACATTTTCGTAAATCTTGGAATATTATACACGCGCACTGTCGTGATCGCAGCTTGGTTTAACGATATGAAATAACCGTTATGGGGGGAGTTCGAAGCATACGCCGTGCTATCTCACAAATTGGACGCTAGTTAAGATAATAATCGGGTAGATATTAACCGTATCGCTATCTCCCCTCGGGATAACTCACCAACCTTGCTCGTAATTTCGACGTCCTCAAATACGCCGTGAGTACCGCGAGCACGAGCGAGACATTTTTTTCGGTTAAATTAAGAACAATTTCCCTTAAACGCTGAAATTTATCCAACTATCCAATGCGCGTCCATTCACTTCCTTCATAAAAATCATAAAAACCTCTTTCACCGTAATATAAAATTCTCGAGTCTCTGCGCGTGCTTTTAACCAAAATACTTGAGAAACAACAAAAAAAGCAGTAACGAATCGCGCAGCTTCAGAATCGAATCGTCTAGAATAAAGTATAGCATTATTAATAATCAAAGAAACAAAGAATAAAGTACAGCATTATCAATAATAAAAAAAAAAAACAGAGAATAAAGTACAGCATTATTAGTAATCAAGGGACACCCAAAGCCCGATCCCTACAACAACGTCCAATCGCGCAAAAATCAAACCGAAGATCAACCAGCCTCGTCCAAAATCCCCTTCGCGTACTCCTCCAAAAACTCATCCCCCCCTCAAGAAATCCTTCCGTCAGGGCGAAAGTCACTCGAGTCCCAGCGCGGTATCTCCATCTTAACGCAAGAGGAACCTGCGTGGAGGACGAGGAGCCTCATTCGGATAATGCGAATAATTACCAGCTCAAACTTGTCGACCCTGGGCGGATTGGGTCGCGCGCCCAAGGGGGGCGAGGTGGAGGGAGGGGAGGGGGGAGGAGCAAGGGCGGGGCGAAGCGGCGGTTTAATTTCGTAAAGATACTTTGGCCGTTTGCGGTATCTTGCTTGGAGGGGGGGGGGGCGAAACTGGGGGGAGACGCGCCGCGGCGCGGG
>JBCFXI010000190.1:0-27328 GCA_038496175.1 Ampulex compressa | reverse complement strand
CCCCCCCCCCCCCCCCCGCCCCCCCCCGCCGCGGCGCGGGGCGATATTTAAATGCTAAGCAGACGCACGAACGACCGCTTTCCCTCCCCCCCCCCCTCCCTTTTGGCGCGAACCGAATAATCGTAGAATACATTTGGTCCGGCTCGTTCGCTCTCTCGCGCCATCTCCCGCCTCGTAAATACCGCGGTTTCGA
This sequence comes from Ampulex compressa, assembly GCA_038496175.1. Taxonomy (NCBI): domain Eukaryota; kingdom Metazoa; phylum Arthropoda; class Insecta; order Hymenoptera; family Ampulicidae; genus Ampulex; species Ampulex compressa. The sequence goes on along the minus strand of JBCFXI010000190.1, from coordinate 27,135 downwards.
GTTCCAATTTGCGCGAATGCTCGGGGCTCCCTCGGCTCCGAGGCTCGCCCTGATCGCCGCCCTTGGCGGCCCCGAATGATCTCGGGATCGCCGAACCGTGGCCCCCGCCCCTCCCTTCGGGCTTGCGGCCAAATTTCATTAGAAGTTTACATACACTTACGCGCTTCGTGGCCCGTGTAATCGGGCGCGTAGCCCCGCGCTCAGAGCGTTGCTGCGCCAGGGGTGTGCGTCCGTGGGAGTGCGATTCGAAAAATGTCTGTGCGCATGGCCGTGGTGTGTATATGTGTATACGCGTATGGATGTCGCTGGTGGCTACCTGAGAAGAATATTTGGAGGGATACGTCCTCCTAACCTGCTTGGAAATTGTTTAATGACGAGCGATGATTCTTGTGGTCATGGGGAGCGTATCCGCACACTTATGTTTAATGCTTCATCTGGTTTTATGGAGCCTGGAAATTCGCTCGACTGAATTTCCAGGCTCCATAAGACGAAATAGTCGGAATAACCGTAAGGAGAAATAATAAGACCGTAAGCAGAATAATGGGGCGGAGAATCTCCGTGCATAAGTTATTGTTATCGAGGGGGTGTATAAGGGGATGTGTTAGTTTTCTCGTAGTTTTTATTTCATTGAAGTGTCTATAAATATAATGAAGTTAGGGAGGTTTTAGGAAACGGAGAATTCGAATGACTTCCGGCGAGTGGGTTAGATGAACATTGGCGAGTTTTATGGATTTTTCTTAGACGCACCTTTATGCGTGATCTTGTATATAGATATAATTAATAAGACGAAAGTGCGAGGAAAAAATCTGAAAGTCGCGTAGCTGGAGCGAGACTCGAATTACTTAGAATCACTCTGGTCGCGTTATTAATTACATCTGTATATAAAATCACGCATACTATTATACATAAAGAAATTCATAATGCGCGCTAATTGTCAAAAACCATTGAGAAACGCTTTACCTTTGTTCCATCCCTTCGACTTTGTCGATATTACTCAAGCACCCTACGCGATTACCCTCTTCCCCTCCCGCATTTCATTTCATTACCATTACCATTGTCGATCGCCTTTATCAGTTTCATTCTTTCCATCGTCTCTATTACCACCATTATACAAACCTAACGTATATAACAATGTTCTAAATTCTGCGCCATTTTCGACTCAGGCTCTCCCAACACCGAAATCCTTGCCTCTTCCACGCGAAGTGCGGAAGTATTAACGAATGCACGAAGCAATTAAAAGGTAATGTAAAACAGCAGCGCGGGCACGCTTATCTCTAATGGGCTCCTCCTGAAGGTCCGACGGACATTTTTACAGCGTTAGGTGCAATCTATTTTCACTCTCGGTGAATACCTCGAGTTTCGGGATCCAATTTTCCCGAATGTCCAAGGCAGGTAGCAAAGCGGCAGAGGCGGAGGGTTTGTATAGCCTTGATCATCGCTTTATGACGGGGACCCTCTTTGTGCGAATGTCGACCTTCGACCCTTACGACGCGATAAGAGAACGGTGTTAGTACAGCCCGTAAACGAGTGGGAGCTCGTTTACACCGGCATTGCGCGTATCTTTCATCGCTCCTGCATTTAACGTATCTCGAGCCTCAAAGGGATGGCGTTAAATTTTAATGAAACCAACGGCGGGCCTTTCGAGGGGCGAAAAAGGCTTGCCGGGAATCGGGAGCGGCCCGATGTCGTAAGGATAAATCAGAATCGATCGGAGAAGTTCCTCGCGAATCTCGAACTTCTGGATATTGGAACCTCGCTACCTCGTCGGGAGCCTGTCTCGCGAGACGGCCGGGGGACGTTTACGATTATTACCTCGTCGCGATGTGCGAAGAGTATGCCGAGGATTTTTGATTTCCAACGCTGAAAAGTATTCGAAGTATATGAGTGACGTCGATGCCGAAATTCGATGTACCATATCGCGGCAGCGAAGGCTACAAGAATTTATTTAATGTACAGTCAATGTTTCTATGAATACTGGATCGCGGGTTTTACAGGGTCAGAAGTATTTCTCTCGAATCTGGGATCCTCGACATTGGCTTCGAGGTAACTTCTTCTTCGAAAAGATACAACGTCAAATTTCGACGATACCCTCTGGGATTGTTCTTTATGCGATGCATAAATCGTAGTTTCGGTGGATATCAATATTCTGTGGATAAAGTACCGGATTACTGAGTCTCGATAAAGGACATTCGAATCTAAGAGATATCGAAGCGCAGCTCCGATCCAAAGACGAGCGGTTGGTATACGAGAACTTACCGCGAGACTTCGTAGTGTCTCGATAATCGACTTGACAAACGAGCGCTATTTTCATGAATGCCGAACTACGAGCTTTATAGGGTGATAAGAGAATTCTGAGATTACGTACTCCCTCGAAGTGGTCGAACTTCAAACCTATCGATCCGGTAACCACGTGCGAGCACTGCGTAGTACGGAGGAACATCCAAGGCCCTGTGTTATCCGCAAATTAAGAATGATGGTCCGAACACGATTCTTTGCCGACAAACCGAATGATCGAAAATATGCTTTACCTTTGGCTCCTGACGAGCCGAGGAACGAGAAAGCCTCGAGCGACACGCACGAAATATGTTTCTGCGCCAATTAGGTTTACGGTTGGCCTCCCCAAAAAAGAATACCTTCGAAAAGACGCGCGTGATATTCTTCAAGGCCGATGAAATATTCTCCGTTATTCGCTACTTACTTGCTTTATTTGGCCAAATCAATTTATTATCAGGACAGAATCATTTATACTCGATATCAATGGATATCGACTATTTGCATCGCGGCTTATTAATCGATTTGCGGATTTTCAATGTTTTATTGAGACATGAGATTAGCTTCTTCGTATTGATGTGCACGCACTTAGATTACACATGTTATTACAGATGTTTTGATATAAAGCGCAAAGCATTGCCACGAACGTGCCCCTATTATTTCCTTTCCGATGGAATGGAGAAATTCGGAAATGATAATTAATCCGTATCTCTGAATTAAATACGTTACGTATCAAACTAAAGCAGAAAGGTAGAGAAATACATATTTAATCACGCTACATATTGGTCCCGCTCAATCCATTTTTGCTAATTTCAATACCCGCGATAAATTTGACAAAGGCAATTAGTAAATATATAGTAAACCGAGGGAAATTACGGGTATGGCTCTCATTGATTTCAATGAAATTCAGTAGGGTAGGTCTATATCCATAACAAGCGTAACCGTAATTCTATCCGTAAATATTCAGTCAATTACGAGAAACATACGTGCGGAATTGAACAAAACCGAGCGGATATACGCGAGTAAACGAAGAGTTTTATTCGACAGCCTTTGTCGCAAATGTACAAGCAAGATATTTTATAATTATAGTGATATACATCGTTGCATAAAATTTTTCTCGACGTATTTTAACGTACTTTTCTCATAATCAGCCGAATTCTCATAATGTCGAACTATCGCCATTTACTTAATTGAAATCAAACAGAACCGATTTCAATCAATTACAACCAATTTCCAAGAAATCCATACATCTCGGATCCTCCAATATTCCTTTTATCGCAGACTTTCTTAATTACCCTTTTATCGCAAACTTTCTTAATTACCTCTTGTCCCAAGTTCAAAAGAATAATCACGTCACTCGTCACATTTACGATGTCATACGTCATTTCTTGCGATTCTCTCTTCAATTATTTTCATCAATTTTTTTCACACCCGATCGGATAACTACGGATATAATTACAATTATCCTTGTCGCAGATATATCACCATCATCCTTCTCGGTTTGATTGAGATCCATAAAAAGCATACCTAAAATAGCCTTTGTAAGACATCGATGCGATGAAAATAAAGAAGCTTCGCGTACGTATCGTCGACACATGCCTTTAATCGAAGCCTTACGAGGTGAAAACAGACTGTGCTTTCGAAAAGGAGATAGAGAGGGGGGGAGAAGAAGAGAACTTATTTTCGCGAGAGACTGAAAATATGAGCGCGAGTCACTAAACGGGTCGTAATAAACGTTATTCTCCCACTAGACGAGCGCACTTTCTTGGAAAACCTGGAAAGATTATGCTGGAATCGACCGGCCGGCCTTATTACCTTGCGGTACCTCGCGAGAGAATATTGCGCGAGATACATTACCGTATATTGAATGGCATCGTAACGTCCATTAAACTTATTAGATCGCCATAGCCGAAGTCCGGTAATGGTAAGAATAGACTACGCCGGACTCTATGCAAGCTATTACATAAACGTCCGGGTAAAAGAATGGCGATGAAGGGGCCGATATGATGGAATAAGAAAATGGACTTTCGCCGGGAAATAAAGCCACTGTACTTGGCCGCTTTCTCGGTAAGCTGCAGCGCCAAAATGGAAAATAATAAACTTACAGAGGGGAATTTTTTTACGGATTAATCCTTCGAGGTGAAGCGAATAAGCGAATTGGTTGCTAGGACTTTCATTGGACATTGATTATTTTTTAAATTTCTCTCGGATAAAGTAAGCTCTGCGAGAGAAACAATATATATTGGTGTATAGTGTGAATTTTTTAACAACCGACCTCTTAAAAATGCACGAGGTTTAATTGGTTTGCATAACGGAACTAAAGTACCGTAACGTAGAGTCCGTTGCGAACATACACTATTTGTCTTTCTGAAAATACTACGCATTTTTGGAATCGCGCAACGATGAGATAAATCCAAATAAAGGGCACGAAGTTATTGTTTTAAAAGCTCGTAATCTAAAAAAAAGCAATAAAATCTCATAAAACTCTCACGGATGATATATATTGTTCACGCTATTAAAAAAAAAAGAGGGGGGGGCTCTTGCGGGGAATAAATTTTATTCCACAAAAGTCAATTTCAATGCCGTGCTAAAAAGTATCGTCAATTTCTCGCGCATTGCTTTATCGGCGAGGCCAAAAAATCAATTACACTCCACCACACCGCACAATACATTCCGGTGCGAAAAAACGAGCGCGACTTCCAGCCAGGAGACGCAAACAAAAGGGGGCGTGCGGCCATTATGTCAATGCGCGATTAATTCATTTCCATCGAAGTCGCGAATCAAATCCAATCGAAAAACCGTATCGCCAGCCATTTCGCCGATGGACATTGTTCAGATTACGCGGAGTTCCTATCGCGAAGATAACCGCGTGAATTAAAACGATTGATTTCGGCACGGCGCACGGTAAATTCGACGCTGCGCGCCAATGCTAAAGGGGATTATACGTTCAATCTGCTCGAGTTATACGATTCCACGGGTGTACGTTGTACATCCGATAGCAGATCGCTCCCAATAACGGCCGTCGACTTTTAATTATGCTCAGGTACCTTCGCCGGCCGTGAGAATTATACGCCACGACGAATAATGCGTCAAAAGCGTATATCATAACGTGGTGTCGAGTTGGAATAAATCTGAATTATGCGTGGCTTCGTCGCGGGGAATAGGCTCGACTTTTGGCGAGGCGTGAGACGAGGAGAGGAGGGAGGCCGCGACAGAGGGATTTAGGAAATCTCGAGTGTGTTTCAGGAATGATAAAATACACCGCGAGAAAAAGCAACGTTAACAAAGCTACGATGGTATGGTGGATAAACACTTCAACTTCCAGATCGAAAATCCAAGATCGAGGAACAAATTATCGAAGTGATTTCCAGGGGAACGATTAATATGATAGTCGGTGCTTGTCAACATCCAATAAATCGTTCGTTCGTCGACTCGCATATTTTGGTATTATTTTAATCTCCAACCTCTTTATTCCTTTATCTTATTTCTCCAACCCTTCTTTCCCTATCGACATCCATGAACGATAATTGCTCGTACTGCACAACGTACGCGCTCCAAAGGATCGGTCTTGATGCTCTATAATCGTCTTCGAGCACCCTCTCGTTTCTGGTTACATCCTCCATGATCGGCGAACACGCGATTCCATCGGTATTCCCTCCCAATGAAGTGCTCAAGGCGGAATACAGGGTTCTCGATATCCTCGTAATTCTTTCCAACCTCCGCCCACCGCGGAGCTCCAACATTTTTTTCCTCCACACAGGCGCGCTATCGTGCGTTTACCGGATCCCGATATTAAAATGGATTCCCTCGCTGTCGCGTTAATTGGTATGAAAAGCACGACACGCAACGGCCGCTTTAAAAGCGTCACGGGAGGCGGGTTTTAATTAACGACGCTACGCGAAAGTGTACGGTGCTGCGCCACGCGTGTTTTTTTTTCCCTCCCTTTCACATCATCAAATATTGCCACGAGAACGCGAACGGGCGTGTACCCCGGATCGTTTCCTAGTGGACGTCACGCCAAAGAGCTTTGTCGTGTAATACAAAGCGGCCTCCTGCCGGCGCGATTAAGTACCGCCTTAGGCGTTCCATCGATCGAATTAGAATTTAAGATACGGAATTCGAGCGAAAGGGGCGTGGCTTGTAGTGATTATACAGAAAACGCGGGGAGGGGGGAGGAGTCGATGGCGATGCTGCGAGGAGAGCGACAGATGTGGCGCGTTATGCGACTTTGTTAGCGAAGAGACGTGTCAGGCAAATTCTCGATCGATATAAATGTGCTGCGCGAGGTTTCTAAGTCGGTGGTGTTCACCTGGAATAGGGATAACCTATCCGCCAGGTGGAAGGGAAGGGGAGATCTCTGAACAGGGCCTTGGAGTAGGAGGGCGATTTTGGTATATAAGATAGCGTACGTTCGCCTCGGTTTAGTTTTCGAGGAGTTTTTGGTCGAGTTTTTCGAGAAGTTATAGGGAAAGTATTGAATTTTGCAAGTAGAGTGTTTGATGGAGAGTTTTGGCGGAGAGATGAAAAGTACGACAGCCAATTCTATACCTAACCCTACTCTTATTTATTACCGATAGTTTCAATAGTTCTCTGTATATATTCCAACCATTAAATAAACCATATTATCACAAGCACTATTTTACTACATAAATATCGTGAAGGAATAAGACTTTAATAACATGAGATATGATTACGAAAGGAAAGCTGTTTATCGCAAAACGTCTCGGTACACTTGCGCTTCGCTCGTACGTCTCGTCTCGTCTCGCAAAACCTTTTCCAAAACCAACGCGGGGCTTTCGAAGGCGGAAACGATAACTTGATTTTCGGCGACAGAAGGAATCGTCGACATTTGAATCATTGATACGACTTTTGCCGACTTTGAGATCGAGTCCAAGTTCAGAGCGGAGTGGTGCGCGAACTTGAGGCGATCCGACGGGATATCGGGAGATAGCATCGTCTATTCTGAGGCCAATCGATCGACATAGTCGAGAACTTTGGCCGACAGGGGTTATGGTGGCTCAGTGGATAGAGAATTGATCTTCCAATGCCCAACTTCCAGGTTCGGTTCCTACCTGTCACCCATGGATTTCTCCATACCGTATGCATGCCTTAATTTGGCTCGATCAGAATCCATTTCAATCGTCCGCGATCCGGTCCTTGAATATTCGAGCGCCCATTCGGATAGAAACTAACGTTTTATCCACACTTCGGAAACTGATATTCGACAAACGTATTCGCGACAGTGCGCATGCGCACACTTATGTCCTCATCGCGTTCTGTATTCTAAATATTGCCCCTCGAAAGTCACGGAATATCGCATCGTACGGAAGAAAGAACGTTTTAGATGATTTACTATCAATATAATAGAACAGTGAACAATATTATAGTACGATACGAAGCGAAAATTTATATTGCATATATTGAGTACCCGTTAATCCTTCAATTTCACAAGTCACGTGGTCTCTTTACCTATCCTTTCCTCGAACGAAATAAAGTATGGCGATACTGGGATATAAAAAATTAATACTAAATTAATCGACTCCTACATACAATAGTAGTTTGACTTTTCAAAGTACCTGAGCAAACTAGACCGATTGTGCGCGATCGACGTCGAAAATGAGTACGAGAGATAAAAGAGAACTCGCGCGATCTGGATTCTCCTTTCATCGAAACCCATGATCCAGCAGGTTACCTCCGAGGATGACATAAACCCGTTTAGGAGGTGAGATCCTTGCTCGCGGCCCGTTCTCGAGGCTTCATACATCAACCATTCTGCCGCAGACAGGTATGCCGCCTCTACGTGGCCGTTATCAATCGATAAAGACATTCTGCCGCGATTCATGAATCAGCTGGCCCCCCTTCGCGCCGCTCCCGCGCAAATTGGAAACGTCCAGGAAGCGTATTTACCAGTGGCAATGCGCGAAAGTGAGACCAGAGCTGCTGGCGGGTTATTATTCCATTACGATCAACGTGCAAATCCATTCGATTGCATATTATACGCGCTACAACTGCGAGCCGCATAGGAGGCTTAGCGATGAATTAAATTATTCGCGTTACCTGGGACTAGCCGGTGGTTCGATTCGAAGAATGGAGGTCCGTCGCATCAATTATGTGCCAGCGCTGAAAGGTTCGCGGCGATCGACGATTTTCGCACGGTGTAACCATGTACCTTGTGTGTACAAATCAGTGCGGAACCTAGTTCACGGATTAATTTTCCTGCAATATTTATCCTGCGTGAAACGTTGTGCTTAGTTTTAATCGCGCGCGATGTTTTAAGTAGTCGAATTTGTTCTTTATTCAACCCCGCGATTCGCCAAATCAATATGTATGCATATAGTATCGTATTCCTATTTATACGCATAGCAGATAAGTACAAACAAAGACGATAGAAAGAGAAGGGACAATGAAAGTATAATACGTAAGAAGGCGATAAAAATAAGAATTCTGCTTATTCAAAAGCTTATTCAAAGATGTTCGAAATCAACGAACCTAAGCGCAGGTCGGAGGTACGAATTAAGCTTGCCTCGGGCAAAAACGGACGAAAATTAAGTATAATAACAATGCCTTTATTTATGCAGATGCAAATCTATGTCACGGGCATGAATATGGAGCAACCTCCTGCAAGAATGTACTCGTACTTGGTGTATGACTTAAGCGCGCAGAACAAACATCCCCCGTGTGTGGTTGCGTAGTTCGGTTATGAATTACGTTTAATTATCGTGTAATTATTACGACGTCGTTCAGAGAGCAACGCCGCTACGTCGTAAACGTGGGAACGACGTGACGCGAGCGTACGCGCATAATTATTAACTCGAACAAAACGGTTTGGCGTATATTTCCTCGCAAATTGTTTGATCATCGTAAACAGTCCTTTGACGCGAAACTAAAATGACGAAAATCGTTAATTTGTAATGCGATTCCCCTATAACGCGAACCGAAGGAAGTAAGCAGCCCGAATTTCCAGTGAATTTATCGCCAAATCTTCCTCCGTATGCATTATATCGTAAAAGCTTTTGCGCTTCTGCAAAGTTGTAGCTGTTTTCGAAGGAGTTAAATTCGAAAGCCTTTACTGCTGCTATTTGGTAAACTAATTCAGTTACAAGATTCAGTTGCTGAATAGCCGATGCGGACGTTCCTCCTTGAGAGTTTATAAGAAACCTGACGAGCCGCTCAACAAGTAACTTCTTAGTCATCTAAACTATTACGCCTTTCCTTGTGTAGATGCTCCTTACTCAATGCTAATGTACGATTCAAAGGATCGCCGTAAAAAAAATGTAACGATATTAGCAAAGCTTCCATCTCGAGTCCTGATCGTCTTCCTCCTCGATTATTTAAATAAATCAATTTTAATCGCATTGAGCAATATTGTGCGCCATTTCTTCCTCATCATCGATCCTTCGTACATTGGCCACCCTGCCAAAAGCAGGTACGTGACTCTTTCAAGTAATACCGCCTATCGATGAGGAGTTTTTATCGTGATTTATGAATCATCCCCCTTCTTCCACGATGCCCTCGGAATGAAAATGTGACGAGGAGAAATATTAGCCCGAGAGGGCGCGTATCAACATCTGTAAAATTACCTTCGAGCGCGAGTTATGCCGGACATGGTTCAATCGTAACTCAAGCCGCGGCTGTTAGTATAAAAGATGCAGGAGGTTCATCGTGTATATATATATATCGCGATAAGAACCGGCACTTTGGATCTCAGTATGGATAACGAGCCAACGTCGCTAATCAAAAGATCGGGAAAGCATAAACCTTAGAAACGAATAAAGAGCAATACCAAATATTAAACCTAAAATAGGAGAACTTAAATGTAAGATTTTTCAAAAAGTGGAGTTAATCGACGTGTGCACCGAACGACTCAAACGTCGCATTTATCGTAAAATCGTCCCGTACGCTTCGATCGGTTCTGCTCGAATATATATTTCCTAAACATCCGCACAGTAAATACCGCAGGCCCGTAAAACTTCAGCGAAGCGGGTCTTAGCCCGCTCGTACGGTTAATAAATTCCCCAAGGACCGTTCCTTTGATCCTCGCCGGCCGCACGTTTTGACGTCAAAGGTTTGCGCCTCGGAGCGACGATACACGGGCCTTTTTTAATTGAATTCTCACTTACGGAGCGCAACGTTGAAAAACTGCGGGCGGCCTGGGCAAAAAGGCGCGGCACGCGAACGGCCAACGGCCGACTCGAGGGCATTATTATGCAAAGTTCATTAAAACCGACCTCTTGGATCGGTCGTGGCGCAGGGCCGCGCCACGAAGTGGTTTTCGTCGGTCTCTCGGGCTGCTCCTGAACCCATGGAAGGGGGGTAACCTTCCACCCACGGCATTAAACTTATCCAACTTCACCTCTGGCCCCTCTAACAGCTCCTCCACCCTTTCATCCCCCCTCCGCCCCGGCCTCCGTGTCGGTCAGGGCTAAAAACTTCGACCAGCTTTATCTAGCCGAGTTCCAGCGCCGCTCGCTCTCCTCTCCTTCGACTCTTCTCCTCGCCCATCCAATCTGCCTCTGTACGCTTGGTCCTCCTCCTCCTCCTCCTCCTTCTCCTCCTCTTCCACGCCACTTTTTCTCTCGCTCCTCCTCCCTTCCCGAATCTCCTCCTCGTCCTCGAGCCACTCGACCTTCCTTCTTCTCCTCCCAACAGCGACGCCGCGCGATTTCCTCGAGGCCCTCGAGGAGAACTTCCACGCCTGTCTCCGATGAATCGAGCACGACTCGACATCGTCGCATCGATCGCGGATCCTTCACTTTGGGCTCGAAAGCCAAAAAGGCTGGCGGGTGTCTTTCGGGAAAGACCAATGGGAGTTCGATTGCGAGGATCGCTACTTCTCCTCGGCTGGCCGCTATGTTGGAGCGCGGGACTTTGGAATCGAGTCGATGAAACGTGGAGGCCCTCTTTCCCCGACTCGGCGCTCCGTGAAAGGGCAGGACGAACAATGGCTAATTTCGTATTTCATCGGCCGGCCCGCTGATTAGCGTTTCGCCGAGGCAAAAACCGAGGAGACGTTCGACTAGCCGTTTTAATTACCCAGCGACTTCCGGCCTGCAAAGTGCATTATCGCCAGGACGGAGATTTGGTCTATGATGAGGCATTGAAATTTTTGATGATACCGAGAAGAAGGTTTCGCGAGTCCGCACGGATGGGCCCGAATAAAACGCCTGGCTCCGGGTAACGAACTCCTTGGGAAGTTTCGAGATTGGCCGCGTTTCTGCACGAAAATCCTCCCGCGCACGTACGACGCGGGCCCGGGACTTCGAGGGGATGTTAACGGTTTGATTAACGTCCCTGAAAGCGGGCAAAAATATCCGATGGCGGCCAAAAGACAGTGGTTTTAACTCGATAACCGGTTGCATTATGTACATCCGCCGCCCGGAATTCGTCGGAACTTTGCGACTCCGCCGAGTTGGCTGTCCCTTCTAGGTGGAAACATAATTATTGAATGGAGTTGGCAACATCGCGGCACCGAGTTTCCCATCTATTCGGGAATGAAACAGACGTTGCTGAATGAACCTCCTGGAATAATTAACGAAGAGAATCGGGCAAAAAGGATTCGGCGAGCGCCGCGATGTTAGTCGCCAAACTTATAATTATTAAATGGAAGGCGATAATCAGGCCGTGCCGAGCGCGATGGGGGCTTTAGCCGGCGGCAAAAGGAATCGACGTGACCAATTAAAGCGCATGAAAGGGGCGCTGGCGTGAAGCGAAATGAGATACGACGATGGCCAAGGATGATCTAGGAAGCGGCTGATATTAAATGCGCTGTAATTGGGGAGTCGAAGGCACGGTCGGTCTTGCAGAATCAATCGTCTCTCGGTGAAGGGACAATGAGATCGAATGCTGTCGACTATCTCGATAACGAGAGAAACGAAGAAAAGGCACGAAGCAAGCTGGAAATGGTTTCTCGTAAATATTATCGTTTCTTTATAAGAAACAGTATTTTTCTACCAATTCTTTTTACATAACACTCGAGTCGTGTTTATTGAAATAGAGTAGTAAGAGTTGTGTATAGAGTTAATTAGTTGAAACTGCGATTGATTATCAAATCGCTGACATTGATGAAAGAATCAATAATAAAAGTGTAAGTATGTAATTCTGTCTGTAATATGTTAGAATATTTTTTAAACAAATTCGCGGCATTCGAGTCGCATATTCATGAAAAGAGGACTTGCTATGCAAAGAAGAATGAGATGGATAAGAAAAGTGGTAGGATCCGAAATATCATTCATAATTTTAGTTCCAGTTCTCGCGTATTTTAAATTAAAATAGAGATTAAACTTGCAGCATCGCCTTCCTGTTCGCCGCTGTATAAGTTGCGGTTAACGATGCTGTTGCTACAAGAGGTCAACCGGTTTTTTCCGTTGCGAGCCCGATGCTAGGTCGAAACTTCGTACTTGCAGCGGCAAAGTTTTTAATAAAGAACTGTTTATTAACCGCAAACCTGCCCATTTTGAAAGGCAAATGAAGCTGTGCGGCAAAAGTTAATCGTATTCCAGGACAAACGCTGGCGTTATCCTAGAATTAAACGCATTGCGGCTGAAAATTTGGCACCTATCCCCGATCAATTTAGCTCGATCGAGCAATTACTCAATCGCTGTTGCAACGATAAGTTTAATTATAAGGAAACGTCTGTTGCGAGTAAACTTGTACGACTCTATAAAAGTTCCTGGCGTTGATACAAAAAAAAAAAAAGAATATGGAGCAGCTGACAAGGAATATTTAGTTCTAATTTTTTTTCTCCCTCAGGAGCCGTTCATATCTATTCCAGAGGGTTGCGCAAAAAGCCTCTTGTTTAATTCATCAAAAACCAACGTACGACCACGCCGTTTGCTCTTTCTTGCGGCGTTCAGCCGTGGAATGTTGCATTAAACTTTCATAGGCGCGATCTCTTTAACGGATAAATAAAATAGACCATCAATGAGCTCTGAATATCCACATTCGCCCGGATATTGATATTCCCGGCACAGCATCCCCCACGTGTCAGCCCTCGTATACCGGGACAAAAAATCTTTTCTTTAATTCATCGCCAAGCCGTTTGTCCCCAAACGTGACGCCCAACTCCGTACCTTGCATTGCCATTCCACGTAGGCTTCGCTATCTCTACAGATTTCATTCGCAAGCGCATGGAAATCGAATCGTTGACCACGCATAAATTACTCAACAATGATATACAGCTATACTCTCTCCAATGATTGCATCATACAGCGTAAACAGCCGTAGATAAATTCAATTAGATAAACATGGATCGATCATCAACATCGCGAACAGATTAAATATTTGCAGTTTCTTCCTGATGCGATATCACGTAAGCCCAAAAAACGTAGCCGAATAAATGAAACTAAAGTTTGTTCTTACTTACTCAAGCTTGTCCAGAAAGTGACCATTAATTTTTAATTCTTAATTGAATATATGAAATTAGATTAAATGCCAGGTTTACGCGTGCACAACGATTACAATCAAAATCCTGCGCTTCCATCGAAGTCTCGGATTCCTGGACAAAGGGTCTGCGCTTTAATTCATCGAAGAACCGATCCACGATCGCGGTCCTGTTCGCTCACCCTTCGGCCAGCCGGTTCCCAGACAGCGCATTAGAATTCCAAACGTACCGTCCTCCGGAGTGGACGATCGCGCGTGAAACGATGAAAAAGGGCTAAATTGGAAGGCAGCGGTAAGCAGAGGGCGAGAAAAGAAGGCCGAGGACGGCGACGGACGTATAGCGATCCTGGATATACAACCTCGCGCAAAAACCTCGAGACGCCTAGCAGGATTGTGTGAAGACGTAAAGGGCTACATAATAATTCGAGTATTTCAAGCGAGGCAACGCTTCTCCTCGCATCTCGTACAATTCACGATTTATTGTACGTGATACGAAGCGAACAGGATATTTTATGTAGAACCATAGTACGAGTGTCAGTAGATTTCACGCTTGTTCGTTCCTCAAGAGTGGTTAAAAGGAATTAACTTTGAATATACTTTTGGATTAAACGAAATATACTTTTAAATATTCGATTTAACTTCGAATATACTTCGAACACACTTCGAATCATATTCGTATAAGCCAAATGCCATTTATATAAACTAATATACTGGATCCCAAGGACGGAGAAGAAACTCCTATCGCCCATTGTACTTCCTATACTTCCACTATTTTCACCATTTACAAGCACCCAACTTAATTTATACGACAAGTCCACCCTTCGTAAGGAAATCACATTTTTATTGAACGATATTTAATATATACACGCTACAATAGAAATAAACGGTAGTTTGTTCATGACAAAGACACGCGGTTACGAGTCAACCGATCGACGTAACGCAACCAAAGTCCGTGAAAACACGAAAGACGAACTTTTGAAAGGGTGTGTACGCTCTTTGGCACGACTCGCGGAGGTCATTGGCGAAACGACGGTGAAGGGAGTCCGAGGGAGTTTCGGATAGGAGACAAATAAATTTCGACGGCGGAGAAGTATCTTTTCCCCCTTTACGCGCTCGCATCCTCCTGAGGCGAGCCGGAAATATCCTTTCTAGGAATTAATAGCGCGTCGTGACGGCGCACCGCCGTAAGGGCGTTTTAAGTCGAACAATATCTCGCGCCACCCCGTCGAAAATTCATGGAAGGTTTCACGCGCCGTGACGTGGCGGTAATTCAGGGCCGAGCAAAACAGGAAGATTCTCCCTGATTTCGAGGGCCCACGCCCCCGTCTAGCACGCCGTGTGTACCCAAGCATCGACGAGGAATGCGCTGGCGCGTTTTAATAAAAGTACCGACATTAGCGCGAAAAGCCCAGGTGGGAATTTCGCCTATTAAACGATTTTCAGCGCACATTCGGTGCCCGAAGGATTGTCATATAATCGTACATGAAATGAAAATAATAACAGAAGCTATTTATCCAATGGCAATGGATCCTTATATCGAATAACAATCCTACGGATAATAGGTACATCTCTTTGATTATCACTACAACTACCAGCCACTTTCTGGACATATTTAGAAATTTCAATCAATCAAAATGGCGATCTATACACTGCATGGAAATCATGGAAAAATGATGGATTTTTTAAAGAAACAACTGACCAGTCACTTTGACTCGTTTGATAGTTCCAGTGTTAATATTAAATCAGGATCGGAGTGCTTCCAATCCTAAGAGTGATAAATCCATTTAACATTAAATCAGTCTCTCTATCTATAATTCGGACAAAATTAGAGTAACTATTGACACAAAGTACACAGCATTTCTCAACGGAGTACGCGATATTTACATCAAACATCGATGGTTCATTTCCTCCGTGCCTTTCCAACTCCCTTCATTTTCACAACTCGACGATCACTAAGGCGAGCAAACTCCTTTCCGAACACATAAGCCATGGTTACAACCTCATCTCAAGAATCCCCACCAAAAGACACAAGAATCCATTCCGGGTGCCCTAATACCCGGGCGTCTGCCTTTGTTCCTAGGATTGCATCGGCTCAATGCCGATTTAATATCGGCGGATTAAGCGGCGGCGGGTAAACTGGGAGGACGATAAACGATTATCTCGCCGGAGGAGCGTAAATTCGAATCGCATTCCTGAGAGATAACGTAAGGAGGGACGGCAGGAGCCATTAAGCCGAGCTTTGTCCTGTTTATCGAAAGGGCCGTAGGGCACAAAAAGCCTTTCACTCTTGAGAGCACGAAGGAACATCCGAGCGATTATGGCGAGAGAGATACGTGATGATTCGGCGAGGGTTGTAGACGCTTTCAGGAGTGCACGGGTTTCACTTCGACGTGAGAAGGTGGAGAATAACGACGAGAACGTAGAACTCCTTTTTTTTTCCATATATTTTTGGCAGTGACTGCTAAGGTTATTCGGCCTTGGATAAGGGTTATTGTACGTCATCTTCTTGACAAACGTGTCCCCTCTTTCAGACCTTAACCGTTTGAGTGTCATGTTCCGAAAATGTGGAGACGCTGCTGTTGGTTGGTATAATTTTCGCGTATATTGAGAGCAGTTGTATTCACACCAAACTTAATTTGCGCTATACGTAAAAAAGGAATCCATGGAATTTGTGCAGCAAAACATTCTTGTAATAAGCGAGAATAAAAAATAATTGTGTTGGCAAAACTTACTTGTTACGTAATAATTAGTGTTAAGTATAACCATTTCTATTGTCTTCCAAAAGAAATTACCACGCATTTCATTCCCCACTTTTAGTGTATATATGAGAAAATTTTTCAGCACTCAAACGGTTAAATTACAGTTCGACTGGATTTTTAAGTATGCAAAAATGTCTGGATTTGTATTTTCCCTATTTCTGCTCAAATTATTATAATCATCGCGTAAGAATTTGACGTAATACTTTATGTTCTCTTTTTTTTTCTATCAGGCACGATTTTCTTCTTTTTTAACGAGAAGAAAATACGATAACCCTAGCCTAGGAGCGAGCGTCAAACGTGGATTCAAATCCACCAGAGTTACAGCATACATATTGCACGAAAGGAACCAGAAGCGATGGGCGGTTTTCCCGCAGGACTTCTTGTCCGTCTATACCGGATGCAACGGCGACGCGGCTTCGCCCGATCTTTCCTCGCTGGTATAATGAATGGCAGCCATTGGCAAAAACGCCGCAAAGCGGCGTAGCGCGACGATGTTTTCGATAAACGAGCTGTGGATCCGAGGTCCTATCGGGAGTACCAAACTCTTGGAAAGTATCGCGCTACTTGGCCGACGCAGTGGAGGGAATTTCCACCCTCCTGGGAGCCTAATGTAATTTACAAGTTGCGAGCTACAAACGAATATGGAACTCCATAGATATACGACACGCCTCGTTTAAGTGGAACATCTCGATTATCAAGGAACGCGCTTTCCATTCAACGACTTTCATTGTCCGTCATGCGTCCAAGATTAACATTACTCTGTATATCGTGACATGACGTTAAACCGAAATACTCTTGGTAACCAAACGTGACTCGATGTATCGTTTTAATAGAAATAATATTTAATTTGTATAAAAATAACTGCGCTCGCTGTATAATATTACGTGGACATCCGTTGTCTTAGCAATCGTTTCTTAATACGATCTTCAAATCACTTAATATTCGCAATGATGGCAGCTCTCGCTTCCGGTCGATTTTCCGGGGGAAAAAGTGTTGGGCCGCCAGATTACATCGAAAGAAAACGTTTCGCGTCGAGGATCGAAAGTGGGGCTCCGAAAAAAAGGAAGAATGCAGCGTCGATTCTTTGTTTCGTTCAATTAATACCCCATCCGGCGATGCTTAATTATAGTTTAATTAAAATCCGCGCCCGCGGACCGTGGGAAAGTTTCCGAAGTTAATCCCCCGCAGAGTCGGCGATACTTTCATATTAGCGAACCACCGGCCCATTCCGAGCCAGCTCAAATAAAACGAGTTAATTACATCATGGCGCCGAAGCTTCGCGTCTTCTTTCTCGCCTACACGCTGCTCCACGCGATACCACGGTGTTCTTGCAATGAAAGGTGATTACGATCAGAAAAGATAACGTCGCATTATTATATACATTATTTTGTTTTTAGTATTTTCTTTATAAAAAAATTTGTTGTTTAAGAAATTATTTGAAGAACAATTTTAAATTATTTGTTCAAGCACTATTTCGTTTCGGAAAAGTATTTTTAATCGATGATTGAGGAGTATACATAAGATTTTCTAATATGTACCAGGACGCGCGGTTTCGTATATAGGTGTAATTGATAAGACAAAAGCGCGAGCAAAAATCGGATCGTCGCAGGGCAAAGTACGGAGTCAGAAACAGAGTCATAGTCAAGAGCTAGATTATAGAGTATATAAACTATCTGCATCGTGGTAACAGCAATAAATTACCTTTACTCACCAACACCAGTCGCTGATGAAAAACCAACCACCCCATCAATCCCACAATGATTACAAATCATCGATCGTAATGCCGTATTTGTCCCAACGTATCGCGAATATACGAGGCTGCCAACGAATGCGCAGTATCACCACGATCCAGGGTAGAGAGGATTAACCGTTCGTTTGCGCACAAATGTGCTCGATATTGTGGAATCTATTCGCAATAGTCGCTTGTCTGTTTCAGATGACAAGAATGTCGAGGCAGCGGTACGAGAACCGCAGCAGCGGGAAGAGATAAGGAAGGGAGGAGCCACGCGCCGGGCAGTCATGTGTAGTGTCATGTGGCTCCTTCGGCTCTTAACGACTTGCTGCCTCAGTTACCTCACGGCATCCGACACCCACACAGGTACGTGCTTGGACATCTTGAAGATGTAACATCTTCGAGATCAAGTCGATTTTTGAGGACCAAAATCCTGGCATTGCCATGTAAAAAGTTTCTTAGTATTTTCGAAAGTATCAGTGGAATCGCTAAACCTCGAACATAGCGACAATTTTTTTTACATTAGACGATGAATCATCGTTATATTAATTCGCACGTGGGATTTTTTGAGACTCGTTTTTCTTTCAAAAGCCACGAAGCACCGCAAAGAAGCGGAATAATCGTTTGTACATGTTCGATTCTATAGCAGAATCGAAAATCGAAAGAAATAATCGTTGTTTTGGGGACAAAGGAGCCACTGCTTTTATCACTCGATACAATAGTTCTATAGAGATGATATTTTTAGAGTATTTTTTCGCGTTTTTCCATTAAGAAAGCATTGCTATAGATGAAAGAGACAGAGAGAGAGAGAGAGAGAGAGAGAGAGAGAGAGAGAGCGACGATAACTCTCGCGAAAAAATCAACCCTCGGTATATTCGGTGCCGTTAATCCCGAAAGTCACGTATTCTAAAAGTCCTTTATCCAAAATGCCCAACGTTCAGTTTAGTCAACACGGGTTATTTTCAGATATAATAGAGTCCGCGTCGTGTACCATAGAAATTACATTACATCACACGCGCAAATATTATCTTCGACATTCCATCGATTCGTCTAAAAACCATCGCTCGCGCAATGGAATATTATTGTCACGCTTGCTATTGACAATTATCGAACTCTCGAACAACGTCGTCGATTTAATCATCCGCAGTATTGTTAAGACAGAGCACGGATACTCATCGAACTTCACATTTTTCGCGTAATCGGACCCTAAAGTCCCGAAGGATCTCCTCGGTCGATCGCTGTAGTCGCGAGGCAACGCGCTTAGCGACGTATGTACGTAAGAAAAGCGCGGCTTGCAAAGTAGCCGTAAGCTGGATTTAGCCCGTCGCTACAAAATCGGCTTTCCTTTTCTTTACCCTCGTCGCACATACTCCATCCGCGCTGAACTTTACGGTACAGATCTCCTCCATTCCCCCCCCCCCCTTCCCTCAGTACCGCCGATAAAGACGTTCGTTATTATTGTTGTTACGACAAGCTCACGCGAATCTCTCGCGCGGCCCGCTGGATATCCGTACTTTATGGCCACACTATAGATAGGATACTTAAAGTACGAAGTTTTACGATAGATCCTTCCCACCTTCCCCGCGCAATGGCCCAGCGGAGGAGGCGCATAAGCGAAGCCACGTAAAGCCGCATAACGGGAGCTTCAAAATCACGTCGTCCGAAATCGTAACAAAATACGCTGGCAAATAAAACTTTACGCGATCCAAGCCTTCATCGACGATAGCCAAAAGAGGACTAAGATTTCTAGACCATAGTCTTCTAGTCGAGGGACTCAGAGATACAAAATCACGTCGCCCAAAATCGTAACAAAATTGACTGAAAAATAAAACTTTACACGACCCAGGCCTCCATCGACGATGGCCAGAAGAAAACTAAGATTTCTAGACCATAGTCTTCTATTCCAGGAACTCAAAGATACAAAATCACGTCAGCCAAAATCGTAACAAAATTCAGCGAAAAATAAATCCAGGCCACCATCGACGATGGCCAGAAGAAAACTAAGATTTCTAGACTATCGTCTTCTATTCCAGGAACTCAGAGATACAAAATCACGTCGTCCAGAATCGTAACAATATTCAGCGAAAAATAAATCCAGGCCTACATCGACGATGGCCGAAAGAGCGACCGTACGATTTGTATGCCGGACGATCGGTCTACCTCTGCACACCTGTCGGGGGCCGAAATGAGTTACGGTAACGCGCTGGACGGTGTCCATAAAGATCCTATCTGGGATTTCGATTCGGCCGACCTTTTGCACGAAAGGTACGCGATGGCGGCCAGCTGTTCTCGCACGGCATTACCTGATTGAGCAATAAAACACCGCAGCGGCGAAAGGCAACGGCCCTCGGTGCGACGATCCGTAAACAAACCTCGAACGTTACGAGGCATTGATAAAGGGAATGATTATTGCCCCGCTTTTTTGCCTTGGGCGATATTTTTCCGGCCATTAAACCACACTCGTGCTCATTGTCGTCCGCTACGGAGTCCTTTGTTTCATTGTATCGGGGATATTTGCTCGTCGAGGCATACGATTTTTGCATGAAACCGTTTACATCGTGATCCGTCGACAAAAAAATTCCTCGGATATCGGCACTATTCGTCGATGATGAAATATCGACGAAGCTCTGTGCTAACGACTCGGGGGAATAATACTCGATAAAAGGAGCCTTTGCTTAACAACGATTTCTACCATCAGTACCCTTCCAAACATTGGGGAAACTTATTTCTCGCACGATACTTTATTATATCCATCGCCTATCACCACTGGATAATTTTCCATTTGATACAAACCCAGCATAATCACTGAATTCCAATCCAAAACATCCTAGAACTTTGTCCTGAGACTCGATTAAACAGAAAAAAAACCACTGTAACCTCATCGTCCCACAATAAACCCAGCTCCTTTCACACCACTAGAGATCAACTTTCCAACCACAACGATCGCAACAGAAAGGAAACTTGCTTCACCTTCGCATCGTCCCAAAATCGTGCGCGAAAGGGACAAGTTGGTTGTACCCATCTTCCCAATCGTATCGAAACGATGCGATCGGTTGGGGCTTTTTATTTATCGCCGCCTGGGCTATAAGTTAATCTCCGGTATTTATGGTCGAGCACGAGGTGTACTTTCGGCACATCAGGCCGAGGGGGGGAAATTTATTGCGACTGCTCAGACGGTGCGTATTTCACGGGGGCCCTTCGAGCCGCGAGAGGAGGATAATAACGGCGGCGAGTAACCGGCGCGGGGGCGGCGATGGAATCGCGGAGGGGGTGGAAAAATACGGCCGCGAAAGATATTGCGACATCCATGGGGCCGCGCGTGCATCCAGGATGCGCAATACCGTGTCGCGTCTGCTTACTTTGTTGTTATGTCGGCAATAAGAGGGAAACGGGCCAGGGTTACTGCCGCGGCCTGGATTTACACGGCCAAGGGTGGCCGAAGGGACGAAGCAGGCCGCCATTTATATTGGGCCGCGATCTGAATTTCATGAAAACTAATTCGGTGCTTTCGCTTAGCCGTTTCCCTGCCGGGAGTTTTGGTCGGGACGACGCGATGGGTTTGACGCGACGTCCGGTCAGATTGGAAATTCTTTTCTTCGCCCACGGCAAATGTGGATCGTGATTATTAAAATGGCCGTCTTTTATTCGTACGCTGTCGCTTGCTTCTGGTGTGAGAGTTTTCTTTTAAGAATACTCGCGTTTAGGATTTTTTTTTCAGAGATTAGCTCGATACATTTGGATTGTTTCAATATTATGGTTGATCTAATACTATGTAGAAAAAGGGGTTGATTATATTTTTGCGTTGTACAATATATTGTGATGTCAAGTAATAGTATCCGCGATGAATCACCTGTTTTTTCTTTCCATACGATGATAAATGAAGATCTAATACGACACGCGCAACTGAGCAGAAAAAAATCCACGGGCAAACGTTAAAATTGAACGATGAGCCCAAAGAATCCGAGTCAAAATTTCTGTCCACCGTGTCAGCAGCTTTTTCAATGCAAAATGTGAATCGGCGTTTTCCATGCACGTTCCATAGAAAACGAGATATCCCGATTTGCCTTTTGGCACACATCTCAATTTACACACACCGGTCTGTATGTTCTCCGACGAAAAAAAAAACTACCTTACACTGCCATCGGAACGAGCGAATACTTTATCGCTTTCGAAAAAAATTCTACGTATAGGAGATTGGATAATCCATTGCGTCGCTCATTTTTTTTCAGCTCACATTAATTATTACGCGCGTAAGGAATTTTATTGTTTGTCGTGAAAACTTTATTCGCTTCCGGGCCGAATAAACCTCGTTCACCGACCTTCGCATTAATTATTATTATTCTCCTGCATAACTCACGCGTTACATTATAAACCGCAGAATGTATATTTTATTAGTACCGTCGCTATGCTTTAATACATTGCATTTTTTAATAAAGTACACGGACAAAACTGTTCACAAAAGTAAACAAGATGTCGTACTACGATGATATTATTACGATCCCTGGCTTATGATGGTCTTTCCATCTACCTAGCTTTTCAACGACAAATCGCATAATACGTTCGAATCTATAAGAAGCACTTTCATCATAAATCTTCTCCGATAAAGAGATATGGAAATCGGAACAAACATCTACACGCGTTGTGACTGTAACATTATCGAGGTACGTGCGTCGATCGAACACGGCTGAGAAAGGCAGCGTAGGCCCGCTTGAAGGACGTGCCTATTAACCAGACCGTAGGATAAGCTACCATTAAATCCAGACCGCGTTGTAATATAAATCTGGTACGCGGAAACGTATAAATTCAGGATACACCGGTGTATAAATTCAGGAAGCATCGGTGTGTAATTCCGGGATATAGCGGCAACGATGGCCGTTTGCTTCTTATTACCTACGTAATAGCAAAGGGCCCAGATGCGACGCCGGTTGCGTTCGAACATAGTTGCGTGACGGTGCTGATTAAGGTAATTAATTTTGTCTTCGAATTATACGTTGCGAGTAAGTGAAATATAGGCGGGGAGATGCAAGCAGCAATTTCGAGTCGAGGATTTAGAGTCGCGGTTTGTCTTGGAATCGTAAATCATTTTAGTGCAGCCATCCGTCTTGGCGCACGTCCTACCTGTACACGGGCACGCTTGCTTCCCCTCTGGAGAAGGCACGCTTCCGCCCTTGTTCCCCTCGTCATTTGCATCCAGAAGGAAGTCATCGATTGCGATACATTTTTCATGCTCGCGACAAACGATTTCTCGATAGGGGAACGGAGTAATAAAGAGGTTCTCCCGATTTAACGCTATTCCTACCAGTCATTTTTCATACAGATTTAAATGTACTAAATATATCCTTACGGAAAATGAGGAGGAAGGAAAAATGTCGATGGATTAATTTATCGAGCCGTACGCTGCGAGAAAATCATGAAAAATCTCAGAAGTGACCGCGTCTCAAAGTTCTACGATTTTTCGAAGAAATCGTAGGAATAGTGTTAACTCTTTGGGGCACCGTGGGATTCAAAATGTCCCACCTTCGTGGTGCACGATAATGGATGGTGGGACATTTTGAGACTCACCTCGAAATATTGCAACAGTTGCATGCGCATTGGTTTATATTTAGTCTTGTGCATAACGATTGATAATATCATCGATAAATGTTATAAATGTTTTTTTATTTCGTTGTTTTTATACGATGCGATTCCTTTGCTAATGATATATCAATTTTAAGTTAATTTAAATTTAAGTTAATTTAAATTAAAGTTAATTTAATTTAAAGCGTAATAAAATTTGTGCGGAATTTGTGTCTATTTTATTTCCTGAAATGCCGTGCCCCAAAAATGTAAGCAATCCGCCTATAACGCTGTTCGTATCTAGAGCGCATTGCGATTCCGAAAGCAGAAGCTTTGCGCGCAGAGTTAAATTTACTCGCTGGGAATCTAGGATAAAGAATAAGGTGGGTTTAATACGCTGAGATCAAAGTATATACAAGTGGTGTAAAAAAAAAAAAAGAGTGGAAGTGATAACCTACATAAAACACGTTTATATTTTTACCTGAATAGCCTGGCTTTCATCGTACCCTTGAATTCATCCCGCAAGCTGGTTATACATCGATCACATTTTTTGCTCTTGCACAACGATAGTAACGTGTGGAGAGTAACTCCATTCGTACGAGCGGTGCAGTGGCGTAAAGGAATATTTCATTTAACTTTTCGATAAAAGTCTCGTTGATATTACTGGAACCAGAATCAATTTGTCGGGTTTTAACAAGGCACCAATGCATTATCGCCGCTCATAACAGAAGAATGCGCTCGCCGCTCGTCATTTCTGCTTTTCCACCATAAAATAGGATGGTGGAAAAAGGTCTGGATGGAACGCTTTGACGATGCATAAAAAAAAAATTGATTGATGTTTGATTATTTTCAACGGTCGAGCCTTAGATGGAAAAAAATACGTGAACTTCGATGAAAACCGTTGCACGATTCTGTCCGATACAAAAATCAAGGCTCGAATACGCGTATCGTTGTATTTAAACAATTTATGAAATGCAGCGAGGGCTTGTTAATTTTGCATTCGAGTCGTAAAGTGAAACGCGAAAAAAAAGAGAAGGGCGCCTGAATGTAATATTAAACGTTTCAATAAAAAAATCCTATCGTTTAGAGAAACACGCCCAATTAATTTTTAAACTTCTCCAACCCCCACGGCACCGATAAATCGGTACCGAATGTTGGCAATTCGTTAAAATACATGAAAATCGAAGTGACGGTAAATACACGCGTACGAATTTAATTTAACGCGCGGCAGTGCGCCGTCACGTTGTTTAGCAATAAATAATATTGGCGCGCCCAATATTAATTAAATTATGCCCACTCTATATGTCCAACAAGTCACGCCTATTATATATCCAGAACGAAGCAGAATCGTGAATAGTTTCCAGCAATGAAATATAATTAGCGTATCATTCTTAAGACGCGTATACTCGTTTTCCCAATTTCCTCGACGCGCACAGATTTTCAGGTGCTACTCAAAATGCACAGCAAGGCGAAGACAAAATTCAAGCAGAATTTGTGCCAACAAGGCCGTGCACAGCATTTACACCATATACCATTCCATTCACAAACCTATACCGTATACTTTATGAATCGATAAAAAATGTACAACTTTCAATTAAAAATCTTTGTTCGTTACAAAAATTGCCAAACGACAAAGACAAGTCGAGGATATTTATACCTCTCAAATGCACGATACTCTTTTCTATGCAAGACAGATTTATTTCACTGCTCAAAAAACAATCGATGCAAATCCGCACGGTTATGCAAATGGTACATATTCGACGATCACTTTTAATCCGCGGCCGGTAGATATCGCATCGATATCTAATAGAAATAATAATAAAATAATAATAAATAAAAAAAGGCGGGTGTCGCATACAACAGAGCCCACAGCGAACAATACTCGCTCCTCGTCGACACTGACCCGCGGACTCATCGCCCCTTCGACGCTCCCGAGGACAAATCGGCCGAGCAATTCCTCGTAGCCTGTTTCGAGCAAACCTTTTTCTCGTTCCCGGCCCTTTCTTCCCTCCGGGAAGCTCCGAGGCGATGGAGGAGGAAATTATACGCGCGCGCGTATCCGTGGCTCCTTTCCATTATTCGCATCGCGCGAGTATAAAAACTCCCAACGCGTTCCGACAGTCACGTTTCCATTCTGTTGGGACTGGCAAGCGGCTTCCGCTTACCCGATCTCACGTCAGCGGAACTGAAACGCATACCGAATTCGAAGCCCCAAGCGGAACTTCCAGCTGTACTTCCTCCGCTTCCTTGTTTTTGTCCGACGAGCTTTCGGTATCGATCGCGAAGATCCTTTTGCCCCAGGATCCCTCCTGTTTAAACGTTCGACTCACGGCACTCGTGATTTTTCTATTTTCTCCTTCCCCTTCTCCAGCCGACAAATTTCGGCAAACCCCATTCTCTCAACGGATTTCCCGAAGCGACCTGCGTCGATTTTTAAAATCGCATACGTCCGATCGAAGTTAGTTGTTTTTTGTAACATGCAGTAATTCGTGGTGTATCTAAATTTCGAGCATCCTGACTCGTCCCGTATATTTTTTATAATAGACAGATATATCCGATGATTGTTTAGATATTTATAAGGTTAAGGTACACTTTGGACTTTTCTACTCTTTCGACTTGTTCGCTCTTCTAAACGAGTTTACTGAGATTATAAATCTTTTTTATAATAGGAGTATAGGAGTTTAAGATTACGAATCCTACGCTCCAGCTAGTACTATTCGCGGTAAGCTCAAAAATATAAATAAAATATACAACGACTCCTTTTTACGATATACCGGATTTTTACCCCGGGAGGGCAGATATTTATTAACCACGCCACTGAACCTCCTCGTTACTTGACCTTCCATATATCCCAGGAAGCGCGGCTCACTATTAAAGGTATTCGTTGTAATTCTCACTGCGGTGGTCCAGCCTCGCGCATCGGCGCACTGGGTTTCTAGGTCAGCCGTGAGTAACGTCCGATGGCGAAGATCTCCGCCTGCCAAAATCCGTCGGAACGATTGGCAAATGGCTCGATCGCTCGGCGTGCGAGTTGGGCAGCTCGTGAGATATCTCCTCGCCCAATCTAGGCTGCGCTCCTTACCGATCTGCCAGGCTGCAAATCGGCTAGAGCGAGGAGAAAGCGAGCATCGTGGCTGGAAGAAGCGAGAAGGAGGTCTCGTTAAAAGGCGATGTGCCATTGGGGCGTGGAAAAAATTCGTGGAGGCCGACCTGAAGCGGGCGAATCGTAAATCAGGAATCTCGGACGCGTGGGATAGATAAGGTAGCAAAGTATACACAGGAAAGCGCGATCGTCATTTTCGACACTCTGGAGATATAGGAAAATTAACACATTGCTGACCGGTCACGAGTTAACTCGTGATATCGTGGCCAAACGTTGGTGACCGGTCACGAGTTAACTCGTGTTTTCGTAGCCAAGTCTTGGTGACCGGTCACGTG